>CM044312.1:1037500-1217500 GCA_024291935.2 Okapia johnstoni
TTGGGAGACCCATGAAATTCAGGAAGGAACTTGTGACCACTGGGTCATTCCCGAGCACGGCCCGATAGGGGATCTCTGTGGAGGACTCGGAGCCCTCCAGACAGTGCTGGCCCATCTCAGACGCCCTTGCCATGCCCTCCAAGTGGAGAAACTGCTGTCAGCCAGCGTGATGGTCCCGTCTCAGTCTTAACAGCAAATTGAGGAGCTCAAGGGCCCCGAGGCAACACTGGCAGACCATCCAGAGGCAGCAGTTCCCTCGGCCGGAGCCCCTGTCAACTAGCGGGTTCTACAGACGCCCGGCTCACGCTACCATCAGCAGCATCGATGATTAACATCCTCAAGGGAGGTGAAGACCGTTGACTTGCCCACATATCAACACACTCGGCAATGTGAGTGACATGACCGGGGAGCCCAGGAAAACCCCATCCTGACAGGCCCGTGTGAGGAGATCACAGTGGAGGGGGCCTCCGCATGCTGTCCATAGGTGGGTTCTGGCAGTGCAGGACACCATGGCCCAGGCTGGAAGGAAGCCTGGATGGTGACGCTCAGTGACCTCCAGAGTCTGCCGCCTCAAGGCTTCTCTGCCCTTGTCGTAGCCAAGCAGCTCCAGAACCTGTTCCTCGCTGGCGTTTGTGAAAACCATCCTGAGGTTACTGACAACTCGTCGCAGCCACACAGCGAGCTTCACCAGCCCAGCCGACCTTCCATCAGTCAGCTGTGCATCCGTCTGTCGTCTTGACCTTGTTCTTAAATCCCTTTCATCTGCCAGGCCTCACATGGCACCTTACGGAAGCCGTTCAGCACAACGGCCCTGTGAGTCGGACTTCATCGTCCTACACTTTGGATGATAAATCTGACACTTTAAATGCTGAACCGTTCACTCAGATATCACGAGGCTAGCAGGTGGCAGGGCTGGGTCGAGCCCTTAGCTCTGTGGCCTTTGCCATGTCAGTTACTTTATCTTTTGGAGCCTTAGTTTGTTCAGCCTGATGATCTTTAGTTTCTTTAGCCTTCAGCCTAAAATTGGAAAGTGGTCCCTGTTCTGTCTGGCACAGTGTTCCAGGAAGAAGGTGATGAGTGTGAAACACTGGGACGGGTAGCGGATAGAACACAAGAGGAATTCAAGGCATCGTTTTTAAACATGGGAATAACACCAATAATTCTTCAGAGATTCAGAAAAGGGACACTCACAGAGGGCTAGTTCAGCAAGCTGCTTCTTGAGAGGTGTTCTTCTCCTTCCCTTCTTGACTGAAGTTACTACTGCGGATCTCATGAGAGGAGAATGGCCCAGTGATGGAGCCAGGTGCAGCGGGGAGGCGCGACCTGAATTTCCTCGTGTCCTGGCTTCCAAGGGCATCTCAGACGCAGACCTTGGGGACACACCCACCTCTGCGTTCAGACACCAGCACTGCGGGTGTGAAATGTTTTGCTCTGTGCTTGGGGTCGTCGTGTTGTTTGCTCCCAAGAAAGGTGTGTGTGTTCGTACGAGGAAGACGAAGGAATCGTTCGGGGGAGGGGTGGGGACTTGCTCACCCCAGCCGTGGCGTCAGCTCCACCGCCCCTGCTGACCGGGAGCGAATCGGTGATCCTCCAGCACTCTCTCTGCCTTTCACATCATGAAGAATCATCTCCACCGCCCCTGCTGACCGGGAGCAGATCGGTGATCTGCCAGGCACTCTGTCTGCCTTTCACATCATGAAGAAAACTTGCGGCCGCCCTCAAAACAGGAACTGCGAACCACAAAATAGTAAGGCATGCCCAACCGAGTGAAATGTCCCCTGGACCATCCCTGCTACATGCAACTGCCCTTCACGGGACTCTGGCCCTCCCGGGGTGGCCCTCGGTGTCTCCAAGGGAGGTCAAGATGGTGCTACACTAAAGAAATCAAGTTCACTGTCAATTTTAAAATGAGCATGTTGCCGCCAAGTCAGATACATGATAGGAAGGAAGCAGAACTCTGAGCTTTCGAAGCCTTTGCCCCAGACTCAGGGGCGTCGCGGAAAGGGTGCCTTGTAGGGACGAAGGCGGCTGGGCCAGTGCCCGCAGGGTGCAGGAGGCTGCAAGCTGTCCTCACAAGCACATTCGGGCTCCAGCCCTGCTCAGTCTGTCTCACCAACCATCAGAGAGCCAAGCTCACCAAGATGCCCAAACTTAGGACGCGTTTTCTTGACTTTCCTGCTAGAAAATCCAGCTGGTGCTTGTTTACTGGGCCTGGTTGCTCGTGGGGCTCCGTAGAGATGAATGGGACCCGACAGCCCCCCAAGGCTGTGCCAGTTCAGTACTACATGCAGGCCACACTGCTCCGGGTGGGACGGGCACCCTCTGAAGCTCCGGGCCCTTCTCCCTTGCGATCACCAGCAGCCCTGCCCTGGGTTCTGGGTTCTCAGACCCTGAATCATCTGACTGCTGCTGTCAGCAGAGCCCACAGTGGGCTCGTGGAGGATGCGTACAGTGAGGCCCTCAGGAACCCTCTGGAAGGTGCTGGGAGCCCTGCCGTGTGCGTCCAGACCCCTGTGTGGCTGCAGCAAGCACGGCCTCCATTCAGAGAGGGGCCCGGCTTCCGAGCGGCTCGTCCAGTCTCTGGCTTGAGGTGTCTGAACACCCCCTCCCCTCGACACACTGAGAAACCTGGCTCTTAAAGTGCATTTAAGGGTTAGTGTTTGTCATGCGTTGGAATGTCAGAGTTGACAGATTTTTCTTGTAAGTTTTATTTCAACTTGCTTCTGTAGTCATTTCTCAATCTCTCAAGAAAATAAATCTGTGCAGAACCCAAAGTCATTGGGTCCAGGGGACTTTAGAATCGGTGGCATCCGTAGCAGGAGGCTTGACAGCTGCTGTTGTAAACACCTTCAGAACATTCCACAGGGTGTGTTCCATGTCACCTGTGCTCAGGTAAACGTGCCAAGTGTGAACTCCTTCCTGATATCTAGATGTTTCTTACCTGCCTTATCTCTGCTGGGAAATGGCCAACATTAATACCTTAATAAGACGCGCAGGAGGATATCCGGTCTCCAGTAGAGGTTACTCTCCAAGTTCAGTCAGCTATAGGCCTTGCCGAGTTTCCTGACCCCCAGAACTGTCTAAAACAAGAAATAAGTGAATAAAGTCTCCCAGAGAAATGAATGAAGCCTCTGAGCTCTCCTGCCCCCACTGCCCAAGCTGCTCCCAGGGCTAGGGGCAGGAAGTGGGGAGACCCGGCTGAAGTGCCAGGAATCCGGACTCGGACTTGGGGTGACATGTGTGCCGCCATGGAAACGCAGGCCTCTGGGGCTGCAGCAGGGCTCTGTCTTCTCAGCAGAAGCAGGTGGTGGGGGGGCCCTCGGGCCCCGCTGTCTCACAGGCTGACAGCGGGGCTCAGCACGTCCCATTTTCCAGGTCGCCCCTTGCTGAGGGAGGGGAGGAAGGTGGGAGACTCGGGGCCCCTCGGGGTGCACTGTTCACTGCAAAGTTCCTGCAAATGGGCAGAGAGAGTCACCACTGAAGGCAGGCGAGTGCTTGTTCCAGAACCAAAATTAGGGATGATTCACAGATCAGACACATCAAGCTATGAGGGAGCATGTCCTTACTCCCCACTGAAGCATCTGATTTCAGCATCGGCCAAGTTATTGTGCCCGTTGAAAGCACATTTTCATGTCGATGAGTCCTCATGTGGCTCCTGGCTCCCTCTTCAACCTCATTTTCTTTTGCCCTTATTTCTCTTTTAAATTGACATTCTTCTAAACACGAGTATCTTGTCATTTCTAGACCACAAAACTGGCTGTATTGAATGGTGGGCTAATAGCTTAATATCTATGTTGGTATTTATTTTCTCTATGTTACTGAATATGTGTCATTTAAAAGCAAATGCTGCAAGAGCTATTGCCGTGGAGTTGACTGTCTGTAGCTCAGAAGGTAAAGAATCTGCCTGCAATGCAGGAGACCCAGGTTCAATCCCTGGGTTAGGAAGATCTCCTGGAGAAGGAAATGGCAACCCATTCCTGTATTCTTGCCTGGAAAATTCCATGAAAAGAGGATCCTGGTGGGCTACAGTCCATGGGGTCTCAAAGAGTCAGACACAACTGAGCGACAACCAGCTTTGGCATTGAACTTGACGCCAGAGCAGCACTGGGTCCCCACACAGCCTGCTGCTCTGCTGCTGGACTGAAGGACCCCAGTGGGGGATGAGGGGTGACATACCCTGCAGCTCTGCCGGTGAACTGAAGGACCCCGGTGGGGGATGGAGGGTGGAGGCACAGGCTGGGAGCAGTGGGAGAAGGGGGCGAGCAGTGGCCCTTGAAGATGCACCGCATGGGTTAATGCTCTGCTCTTGGGCTTGCAGATGACCACTCCCGGATCCGGCTGAAATCGGAGAACAGCCACAGCAGCTCCGACTACATCAATGCCAGCCCCATCGTGAGTATCAACCCTGCCACCCGCCAAGGCTGGGGGGAGGAGTAGGCCAGCCCGGCCCTGGGTCAAGAGCTGATGGCCAGTCTCCACCTGGTAACTAGTCTCCACCAGGTAACTACTTTCATCTGATAATTAGTCTCCACCAAGTAACTCTCCACCGAGTAACTAGCCTCCACCCGGTAACTAATGTCCCCCTGGGTAAATAGCCTCCAGTCTGTAACTAGTTTCCACCTGATAGCTAACATCCACCCTATAACTAGTCTCCACCTGGTAACTAGCCTCCACCCTGCAACTAGTCTCCCTCTAGTAACTAGCCTCCACCAAGTTACCAGACTCCACACTATAACTAGCCTCCACTCAGTAACTAGCATCTACCCTGTAACTAGTCTCTACCTGGTAACTAGTCTCTACCAGGTAACTAGCCTCCACCTGGTAACTAGCATCCACCCTGAAACTAGTCTCTACCTGGTAACTAGTCTCCACCTGGTAACTAGTCTCCACCTGGTAGCTAGACTCCCCCCTGAAAGTAGTCTCTACCTGGTAACTAGCCTCTGCCTGGTAACTAGTCTCCACCCTGAAACTAGTCTCTACCTGGTAACTAGCCTCCACCTGGTAACTAGCATCCACCCTGAAACTAGTCTCTACCTGGTAACTAGCCTCTGCCTGGTAACTAGTCTCCACCCTGAAACTAGTCTCTACCTGGTAACTAGCTTCCACCTGGTAACTAGCATCCACCCTGAAACTAGTCTCTACCTGGTAACTAGTCTCCGCCTGGTAACTAGTCTCCACCCTGAAACTAGTCTCTACCTGGTAACTAGCCTCCGCCTGGTAACTAGCCTCCACCAAGTAACCAGCCTCCACACTGTGACTAGTCTCCACCTGGTAACTAGCCTCCGCCTGGTAGCTGGTCTCTACCTGGTAACTAGCCTCTGCCTGGTAACTAGCCTCCACCAGGTTACTGGCCCCCATCAGGTACCAGGGCTGGTGCACTGCCCCTGCCTGCTCTCCATGGCCCTTGTCCCCGGCGTCCGGGGCCGAGGGGGCACAATGCAGGGTGCAGGGCCTGGTCACCCCATAGCAACAGCGTCCTGAGAAGTTGCTGCTGGAACCCATGACTTTGGGGAAATCCTTATTCCCTACTTGGGGGAAACGGGAAAAAACAGGGCCAAACCTGCTGCATGTTGAAGTGATGGATGGCCTGGAGGTGGGTGGAAACTGGGTTGGTTCCCTCTGGGTTTTCCAGTGGGCAGGGTCTTCACTTCCTGGGGTGGGGGGGGCCACAGCCATGCCTCCCTGGGCAGCTGGTATCAGACGGGGGCTGGGGGAGGGTCTCTGTCCTGGAGACCCTGGGGCCAGCAGGCGTTCCTGGCTTCTGGAGAGTCCCCCCCACCCCCGGCCACAGCCACTATTTCTGCTGCTTCCTGCCCTGCCCCTGGGCGGGGGGCATAGGAAGAACCTCTGGAGTGCCCCCCAACACAGGGAAGAGGGGCTGGAAGGTGGGCCTGAGGACTGGAGTGAGCGTAGGTGGCAGGTGGTGAGATGGGCTTGCTATCTACACCCAGAGTGCCAGTTGGCACCAGCTGGGCCCGCAGCAGAGCATGGGGAGTGGGTGTGGTCTGTGTCCCCTTGGTCTCGGCACTGGTCTTCGGGGAGGGTCAGGCCACCTCACTGAGTTCTCAAGTTGGCTTCAAGGACAGGCGGGCCGGGTGCAGCACGTCCTGGGGCTCTGATGACTGAGGTTCTGGGAGTGTCGGTGGCCGAGGGGGCGGGCTGTCTCTGATTCCTGACAGAGCCTTCTGCCAGCCACAAGCCACAGTCCCTGCTGTCCTCGGGGGTGACCCTGGTGAGACAGTTCACTGCCTGCCACGAGCAGGACCGCTGACCGCAAACCACTGTCATCATGGTGGTTGATTTCAGTGCCTCTGTTGCATAAACCTTATCACGACACCAAGGCACCGCGGGTCAGTCCCACTTCCTGACACTTCACAATCACACGGCGGGAGCCCCGTGTGACACACTCGCTGTGAGAAGGGGATTTGCAGTGAGCACCCCGTCTGCACCCGCCCAAGCCCAGGCCCGTGTCTCTGGGGCTATTTTTGAGGAGTCAGGCCTTCGTTTCCGGCAGCGTAGACGTCAGGTGTTGGCTGCGTGTGTGCAGAGCCCTCACTGGAGCCCTTCAGTCTTCTCAGTAAACGCTCTTGGGGAGTTTGGTATTTTTCCATCAATTCTCAATCAAAAAGCCAAGCAAAAGCCCCATGGATTGCACAAGTCTCCTCCAGTGAGGCTGGGGTTTGCGCCCGCCGGGTCTTGGTGATGGGCTGCGGGAGACAGGAGAAGACTCTGTCCTGTTGGGCTCCTTCCCTGGAACGAACACGCGACGGGCCAGAGAAATCCCTTCAAGTCTGAGAGACGGGAGTTCAGTGGGGTCGGTGCCCGACTCTCCCCCGTGAATGGCTTCCGGCTTCCAGACATCTGGGCCACTTCAGGCTAGTTAGGACCAGGGAGGACAAGGGGCTGGAGGCCACATCACCGCCCCCTCCTCTCCGAGCTGCCCAGCTCCCCACTCCTGCACCTTCCCCGTCTCTCTCCTGTTGGCGGAGATTTAGAACAGCCTCCCAGGCCCAACGACGGGGCAGGGGCGTGGGTCAGAAGGTGAGGCCAGGTGAGGGACGTGATTTTTCAGTGACTTCTTATGTTTTCCTTTTATTTCACCCCACAATTCTTTTTGTTCAAATTTGGGAGGTAAGTATGAATTAGAAGAACTCGACTCCTCTTCTCCCTGAAATGACTGACGGTCCCGTGACAACAAGCTTCCTGGCAGAGCTGAATGAGAAGCTACGATTAGAAGCCCAAGAAGCCCCAGCTGTGCAGAACAATACTGCAATAATTACACCCTTCATATTTGTACTTAGTCCTCATTAAAGTTCAGGGAAGCCATCAGTGCTAAATAATGTGCCATCTCTGCTTTGAAATCAGAGGTCACCAAAGTCTACGGGAATTCGGTGAGAGAAACCGTCAGCCACGCGGGAGCTTGGTCACCACAGTCTATGGGAATTCTGTGAGAGAAACCGTCAGCCACGCGGGAGCTTGGTCACCACAGTCTATGGGAATTCTGTGAGAGAAACCGTCAGCCACGCGGGAGCTTGGTCACCACAGTCTACGGGAATTCTGTGAGAGAAACCCATCAGCCATGCGGAAGTCACCACAGTCTACGGGAATTCTGTGAGAGAAACCCATCAGCCATGCGGAAGCTTGGTCACCAAAGTCTACGGGAATTCTGTGAGAGAAACTGTCAGCCACACGGGAGCTTTGTCACTGAAGTCTATGGGAATTCTGTGAGAGAAACTGTCAGCCACACGGGAGCTTTGTCACTGAAGTCTACAGGAATTCTGTGAGAGAAACCGTCAGCCACGCAGGAGCTTGGTCACCACAGCTTTGTCACTGAAGTCTACGGGAATTCTGTGAGAGAAACCGTCACCACAGTCTACGGGAATTCTGTGGAAACCGTCAGCCACGCGGGAGCTTGGTCACCACAGTCTACGGGAATTCTGTGAGAGAAACCGTCAGCCACGCGGGAGCTTGGAACGGGAATTCTGTGAGAGGTCACGCGGGAGCTTGGTCACCACAGTCTACGGGAATTCTGTGAGAGAAACCGTCAGCCACGCGGGAGCTTGGTCACCACAGTCTACGGGAATTCTGTGAGAGAAACCGTCAGCCACGCGGGAGCTTGGTCACCACAGTCTACGGGAATTCTGTGAGAGAAACCGTCAGCCACGCGGGAGCTTGGTCACCACAGTCTACGGGAATCAGCCACGCGGGGGCTTGGTCACTGAAGTCTATGGGAATTCTGTGAGAGAAACCGTCAGCCACGCGGGAGCTTGGTCACCACAGTCTACGGGAATTCTGTGAGAGAAACCGTCAGCCACGCGGGGGCTTGGTCACTGAAGTCTATGGGAATTCTGTGAGAGAAACCCATCAGCCACGCGGGAGCTTGGAAGTCTACGGGAATTCTGTGAGAGAAAACCCATCAGCCTGCGGAAGCTTGGTCACCACAGTCTATGGGAATTCTGTGAGAGAAAAACCGTCAGAAACCGTCAGCCACGCGGGCGCTTGGTCACCACAGTCTACGGGAATTCTGTGAGAGAAACCCATCAGCCATGCGGAAGCTTGGTCACCACAGTCTACGGGAATTCTGTGAGAGAAACCGTCAGCCACGCGGGGGCTTGGTCACTGAAGTCTATGGGAATTCTGTGAGAGAAACCGTCAGCCACGCGGGAGCTTGGTCACCACAGTCTACGGGATCAGCCATGCGGGAGCTTGGTCACCACAGTCTACGGGAATTCTGTGAGAGAAACCGTCAGCCACGCAGGAGCTTGGTCACTGTCGGGCATGGACTAGGGGTAGTGTTACCACGACAGCACACAAGTTCCCCACAATGGGCAAGTCTGAACATCTCAATGACGCTTGAAATTAAACTTACTCTTCACTCCTCTGTTTATTAATAAAGGGGGAGAATTGTTTAATTTTTAAACTCAGTGCATTTAACAAGTTTAAGTAGATACAAATTGACTCTTCAGAAAATGATAACTGCTCAGACACACTGAACATCACAAGAAATTGTCCAAAGAGGGGGAACAATTCCTTGGTTTTCAGATTGATATGCGTACATCCACGTATTTATAATTATAGCTGGCATGTGTACATGCTAAGTTACTTCAGTCGTGTCCGACTCTTTGCGACGCTATGGACTGTAGCCCACCATGCTCCTCTGTCCATGGGATTCTCCAGGCAAGAATACTGGAGTGGGTTGCCATGCCCTCCTCCAGGGGAGCTTCCCAATCCAGGAATCAAACCCGCATCTCTTACATCTCCTGCATTGGCAGGTGGGTTCTTTACCACTAGCGCCACCTGGGAAGCCCAATTATAGTTTATATCCAATATTTTTCTTAAATCTCAACTCGTAAGAATGCGAAAATAATTTAAGTTCATAAGCCACACTCTCTCCCACTGATTTTACTACAGTTTCCCAGCAAACTCTCACAGTAAGACTTGGTGTCTGGAAAAGTGACTTGAAAACTCTGCTTGATAGGGTCTTGTTTTTAAAAACCATGTGTGAAATTTCCTTTGCATATTATGAAAAGCAAGTATAAGTGGTCTGGGGCAGAACCAACCTTGCCATCACCTACACACCAGGCCGCAGCCTCCCCCAAGTCACTCTTCAAGGCTTCAGAACATGGGCGCCCTGGTCTTAATATACTGAAGGCTTAACTTTTAAGATGAGTTTTGTTTGGAACATCAGGGAAATATTGGTACGTTTTCTGATGCAGATTAGAGCTAGTCACTCTATTATAACTCTCCTTCTACAGCTAGAACCAAATCTCTACGGATACGTCTTGCAGGCACCCTGGTTCAGGTTGTGTCTCATTTTCATATTGGCGGATAGTTGATTAATAATGCTGTCTTAGTTTAAGGTGTATGGCAAAGTGATTCAGTTAAGTGTATACATGTATCTCAGTTCAGTTCAGTCGCTCGGTCATGTCTGACTCTTTGCAACCCCATGGACTGCAGCACTCCAGGCTTCCCTATCCATCACCAGCTCCCGGAGCCTACTCAAACTCATGTCCATCGCGTTGGTGATGACATCCAACCATCTCATCCTTTGTCATCCCCTTCTCCTCCCTCCTTCAATCTTTCCCAGCATCAGGCTCTTTTCCAAAGAGTCAGTTCTTCGAATCAGGTGGCTGAAGTATTGGAGCTTCAGCTTCAGCGTCAGTCCTTCCAGTGAATATTTAGGACTGATTTCCCTTAGGATTGACTGGTTGAACTTTCTTGCAGTCCAAGGGACTCTCAAGAGTCTTCTCCAGCACCACATGTCAAAAGCATCAATTCTTCAGTGCTCAGCTTTCTTTATAGTCCAACTCTCACATCCATACATGACTACTGGAAAAACCACAGCCTTGACTAGACGGACCTTTGTTGGTAAAGTAATGTCTCTATCTATTCTTTTTCAAATTCTTTTCCCATTTAGGTTATTACAGAGTACTGAGCAGAGTTCCTTGTGCTATACACTAGGTCCTTGTTGGTTATTCAGGAGGCGTCTTCATGAGAGTTAGTCAGCCACATGGACAGTAGACTCAACACAAACTTTGGGGGTCTACTTTTTTGGAAGAAAATCCCAGAATCCCGGAGCTAAAGGACCCGTAGAGACCACGTCCCACGTCTCCAGCCCCTCCCACCCGTTTCACAGACACTGAGACGGAAGCCAGAGAGCCCGACTTTGCCCACAGTCCTGGCGCTCTGTGTGACCACAGCGGTCATTCAGATGAAAGTACGCTACAAAGAAGTGGGGAAGAAGGGGGACGATCGGCCGTGACGTCAGTGGAGGCCGATGCTCATCCCCACCAGGAGCGCCGGTGGAGACGTCCTCGCCCACCCGCCGGGGCGGCAGCCAGCGTGCCTACACGAGGAGTCGTGTTCCCAGAAACACAGTCTCCTCTAACTACCACTCCTGTCCTGCCCTGCAAGTCTTAAGTGTGCTGAGACTTGTGTTGTTCAGTTAAATGTTTGCTTTACTTTGGTTCAGTCACAGATGCACAAAACTGGACAGAGGCTGCCGTGTATGAGCAAGGGCTCATCTTTGCTACACGCACAGAATGTGCGCGGGATGAGGTGACGGTGCTTGTCTTCTGAACGACTGTTAAGCCGGTGGCACAGGTTGCCACTTTGTGATCATTTAATGCCTTCCAAGGGGCAGCCACGTGACACAGTCAAGGGGCAGGGGAATGACACGGGCCATCGCGCACCCCCTGCCCCCAACCCCACGTCCCCCCATCTCCAACTCGGGTTGATGGAAATGCAGTGACATGGAGACCTCTCCCTACAGGGGGCCTTATTTACCTCCCGAAACCCTGATCCGATTTTTGCTTTCAATCACATATTTCTCACTGTGAAAGCAGCTAAATGTGCTGGCTTGTACATACGAAGGATTTTAAAATGCGTTGCTCTCTGAATTGCTTTGGGCAAAAAAGCACATTTGAAAAGGAGGTGGGGTTATACTTTTCATGCAGAACTATTTGCAAGGAAGAGACAGGGTCCCTGTAAATAGCTGTCACCCCCAACAAATGCATATTTTAAACATCAAAACTCCTTACTTCTGCCAAGCACGTTCCCACTGAAACATTTTAATTGGGGCTTTCAGCAAGAGTAACATAATTTTACCTGTATTGTATGTTGTTGTGAATTTCCAGTTTTAATTACAATCACTAAATTAGACACACAGAAAGCGTTTTTTTCCTGCCCCCCACCCCCTAGCCAGCATCATGTTGCTGTGCTGATGGAGTGACTTACATCTGTTCTTCTGTGCTCTTTCCCGCTCTCATGGTCCACGTAATTATAAGGTGCACTGGGGGTGTCCTTTCAGGCTGACAGCCGTGGGCTCTGAAAGTGCTGACAGGCAGGCAACACCAGATGCATGTTAAAGGGCACACGAGCCCTTCTCAAACCCAAACTCGGAGGGGGCCTTAGGTGACCCGAGGCTTCCAGCCGAAACCCTCATGTGTCACCATTGAATCATGCGTGGTTGCACCTTTCTTGTTTTTCACCATGTTGGGAAATGAGTTCTTAACAAGTACCTTTAAATTTGGAGCATTTTAAATCTTTCATCAAACCCTGGTGTCCAAAGAGTAGAAACCAGTGCTGGATGGAAAGAATAAAGGAGGCTGTATGTCTGATAAGTGAGCAGTTGCCTGACACCCAGGGGAGACGGAGACCCGCCTGCTTTCTTCTGGGGGGCTCTCTGTGGTCCCCAAAGGGGGACAGTGAGGACGTCCAGCTGACACCTCACCTGGTCCCTCCCTTGTCCTCTTAGGACACCAGCGTGAGAGGGAGAACACCATCTGATTTAACCCGATTTGCTGCTCCAGGCTTTGTTCTCATGTTTTTTTTCTGCTTAGTCAGTCTTGGAATTAACTGTTCTAGTGAAGGTCTTTTAAGCCAGACTTCCTCTCTCGGAGCCAGCAGGCCGCGTTCAGGCCGATCGACAGCCAGGAAGCTCACCGCTGCATTCTCCTTTGTTTGTTTTCGGTCCTTGTCTGGCGAGGTGGAAAGAGAATATGAAATGAGCTGCTGGAAGCCTGGGCCCGTCCCCGGCCAGTGCCTGCCGGGCTGGCTCTCGGACCCGGGTGACTCGGCTGGGCCCTTTCGGGGTGCAGAGCCACACAGCAGCACCGGAGGGGATTTACCTCATCTTGGGAGGCAGGAGGCACTGTTGCTGGGCCCCTCCAGGTCTAAGCGATGCCCGTCCAGCGCCCGCAGTGCCAACCTCGGCCGCATTACTTTTGAGCGTGGAGGCCACGCACACCAGCTGAACAGCTCCGCAGTCACAGTCGTCCATGGACCTGTCACCATGTGGGTGACCCGGGCGCCTTCCCTGCCTCCCCCCGGCGCCGCTTCACGCGGCCCCTACTTGGCTGATGCTCTGGCATCCGGTCTCTGGTTCACTGGCCTCCATTTCTACCGATGCTGCTCAGTGACCACCATTCCAGGTGTTAGAAGAACGTTCAGCCCCATCGCCAGGCTCCAGGCACCAGCCCCCCAGGCCCCCCTAAATTCCAGGCACCAGGTCCCCAGACCCCCCTAAACTCCAGGCAACAGGTCCCCAGGCCCCCCTAAACTCTAGGCATCAGGCCCCCAGGCCCCCCCTAAAAGCCAGGCACCAGGCCCCCAGGCCTCACCTAAACTCCAGGCACCAGGCCCCCCCTAAACTCCAGGCACCAGCCCCCAGGCCCCCCTAAAATCCAGGCAGGTTTGAGTCAGGAGGGGTCTGGCAGGCACCGCGGGGTTTCCAGCCTCCACAGAGGTGGTGTGTGTCGGGCCTGGGGGCTGTCAGCCAGGCCGCAGGCCCCGGGCCTCCCCGCCCTGCCCTCCCCGAGCTCATCTTCCTCCTGTGCTCTTGTCTCCGCAGATGGACCATGACCCCAGAAAGCCCGCGTACATCGCCACCCAAGGACCCCTGCCCTCGACCGTGGCTGACTTCTGGCAGGTGACTCTTTTTAAATTAAATCTTGTTCTGAGACTAACAGCTTAATAAATTGATCATGAGTAATGCCTTGGATTCAATTAAGCCAATTCAGGTTTGTTTATAGGTGTTCATCACGTGTTCCTTGATTTCAGAATTTACATGAGCTCGTTCATATTTTTTATGATCAACCTTCTTTTCCAAAACTTGAGATGAAAAATTCCCTTTGAGATGTTAAATCTTTCAAGACTTTTCCTTTTTAAGCCGCTTCAGTCATTTTATCTTAGGAAATATAATGAAATAACGCATGCTTAAGTTATTGCATTTTAGTCAAATGTGTCTCTTATCATAGTTTTGATCTTATGAAGGTTAAAAAGTGGTGCTCAGATTATAGTCTCTCTCTCTCTGGATTCTCTGTAATAATGCATTTTAGAAGCCAGGCTGGTCTGTTTTCATCCAGCGAAATACCGCACACTCAGATCAGGCTCGGACGCTGGGGACACTGGCCAGTAAGAGAGAGCCAGGAGGCCAGCGGGGCCTCCCCTCCCCGCCAGTCTCCCTGCCCACTGTCCACCGAGGGGCAGAGCCCCGAGGGCACGGCCTTGGGAAGGCGGCACCGAGGGGTGTGCACGTGGGGTCATGCCACTGCTTGGCGGTTGAAACAAAGCCCTACTGTGTGTCAGGCCCACGGGCGTCCCAGGACTGGCAGAGTGCACCCTGAGGATGAGAAGAGGGAGACGTGGCCTCTGGGTCCACGGGCGATGGGCGGGAGCAGCGTGTGGGCCCCAGGGCCGTGCCATCTCTAACCCAGAGGGACCCGCTGAAGTTGGCAGAGTCCACGTTCCCTGCTCCCTGTCCCTAACTCTCCAGCCAGCCCTGTCCTGGCTCCACCCTGGGAGGCCTGTGCTCCTACCCACCCAGTCTCTGCGGGCTTCTGGGAGTCAAGAAGGGACCCGGGATCCGCTCTTGCCTTGTAAGCATGTTCACACAGCAGCGTCAACATCTCGGTTCTTCACGGGCAAGACGGGCACGCGTCGGTGAGACTACATGGCTCGCCCGAACCTGCAGGCAGGAGCCCAGACGACACACTTCTGCGTGGCCCTGCCCTTCCATGCTGCTTCATGATCTTGGGAGGAAAGACCAGGCTGAGCCCTGTGATCGTGGCCTCGAGCCGTCAGGCTGGACCAGCGGGTCCCGCCGCCCCGAGGGCTGAGTCTCCTCCTCGTTACACCTGCCGAGAGGTCGTAAAGCCTGGGAGGACCAGGCGGTCCAGGCTCCAGCCTGGACCCGAAGGGCACCCCACACAGAGCTGTCCCCCTGAGCGAGCCCATCCATCCCGGCTTGCCTACGGAGCGCTGCTGGAATTCCATCGAGGGTTTGCTCCGTCACCTGCCTGCTGCCCCCCAGGCTCCTCGTGCTCAGACAGAAAGAACACAGAAAACCCCGAATCATGTGGCGGAACAAGGGACCAGCAGAATTGCACGGTCACCACGTTTTCCCGTCAGCCTTACCCGTCACACCAACATGCACGTTTATGTATGAGTGCCTCAAAGAGGGGTGGTTTCATTTTTACCAGCTTCAGCTCCCGGTTGTAACTGCCTGTGGGCAAAGCATCTCTTGCCAACAGAACCACAAGTTCCTGAGGTCATGTCGACACTCACACAGTCATCACTTACATCCATGGACCACTTACCCTGTGGCAGGCCCTGTGTTGGGGTTTGTATATTGTGACCCCTAGACTTTGTGTTCTTCGAGACTAGCAGTTCATACTCTGCCCCGGTTCACGTGGTTAGTACATGGGGCTGCTGGCACATTTTTCTTTCTGCTTGTTCTGAGTGATTGGCATTGTTGGGAGCCGTTCATTGTGCCCACATTTGCAAACCATAGGATGTCCTAGAGCATTTAGGGAGGTCTGCTATCAAGGAGCATTCTTGAAATGGAAACATCTCTAAATGACGCAACTGGAGAAGAATATTTAAGTGAGATGAAGTGCAAGATACTTTGCGAGACACCTAGTCAGCATTTACCAAACCTCCGGGAAACACTGGCGTCCCTCAAGGTGGGATGGACACTCTGGCCAGTAGGCCGCCCTCCCAGGCTGTCTCAGGCTCGTCAGCTCATCGCAGCCTCTGAGACACCCTAGAGCAAAAAGACTTGCCTGCCTGTGTCTCCCAGGTGCCCTTGAGCCAGATGCGTGGTCTCCACACCAAGCCTGTGGGTCCAGTGGCAGGAGGAACCCAGTGGAGGGGCACTGGCCTTAGAGGGAGGGTGTCTGAGCATCTGCTTCTTAGCACAGTCACACTGGCTGGACCGGCCTCTAGATCATAGCTTCTTAGCACAGTCACACTGGCTGGACCGGCCTCTAGATCATATATTCTAGAAGTGGCATCTAGCAAGCATGGCTCCTTATTAACCACCCAAGGTCACAGGCTCAAAATTCCAGGTTCCTGTCACTGCCTTGGGCTCTGCAAAAAGTGTGTGGAGGAGACACCACCTCCCTTTAAACTCGCAGAAGACAGAGCCTCTCAAAAACCACAGTGAAGTGGAAGTTCCTTTAAGAATAATACCTGCTTTGAAGCATAAGAAGTTTTCTGTGGCAAAAACAATACATTCTGAGTGAGAGTTCACGTCTGGATTTATGGCTTCCCCAGTAGTTCAGCAGGTAAAGAATCTGCCTACAATTCACGAGACACAGGAGAGGTGGTTCGATCCCTGGGTCGGGAAGGTCCCCTGGAGAAGGAAATGGCTCCCACTCCAGGATTCTTGCCTGGAGAATCCCACGGACAGAGGACCTGGCGGGCTACAGTCCAATGCGTTTCAAATTGTTGGACGTGACTGAGCAACTAAGCACAGCACACACGGCCTTTGACAAGGATGGACACAAGAACTCGGCACATGTCACAGAAAATATCGAAGCATCTTCCTTTCATTTGAGCTCTGGAGTGCTGCCCTGAGCCCCTCCCTGGAGGAGCTCATGGGGTTTGTCCGTGGTGAGCAGGGTCCCGCACGGAGCCCAGGCTGGGAGGGGACACAGCAGGGTGTTCCTCCCTCAGCTTCCAAACGAGGCTGCGTTCACAGGCTCCGTGGATGTGAGTCTCGGAGGCGTTATTCCCCCAATAGGATGCCAGTGAGGAAAACGGCCCCAGAGCCCTGGTGTGGCACCATCGTGACCAGGCAACTGGAGGAGACTGGAGACAGACGGCAGGGCGGGCGGGAGGGCGGAGGAGGCCGTCAGCAGGGGGCGCACGAGGTGGGCCCCGCAGGCTCGGGGATGAGGGGCAACACCCAGAGAGGGGCTGGGGGAGGCTCTGTCTCCACGCAGGCGTGGCGCTTGCAGAACATTCCACCGTGGGTGTGACCCAGTGGCAGCCCACACCGCGGTCACGGCAAGACGGGGTCTGCTGCCCCGGCCGGGCCCCTCCCTCCCGACCCTGCACCCCTCGGTCTCTGCCAGGACGCAGTGCCACTCGCCCTCCAGTGATTAGAATTCTTTCTCTGAATTCATACCTCACGTTCTAAGAATTTGATTCCAAAACCAAGTGCACATAAGACCCACGACCTTCTTGTAGAAACGTGTTCTGACATGTGAGGATGGCCCAGGCGCCCCCTGGCCCAACGTGCCTACTCTGAGAGAAGTCAGCCAGCATCCAAGTCCAAGGAGGGGAGGCAACAGTTATTGAGCACTTACTGTATGCTGGGCCCTAGGCAGGCACGGGGGGATGTGACCTCAGCTGATGACCTGGGGTGGAGCCATCATGAGTGCGTGATCCCCAGACGCAGTCCTGCAAGACGGGAGGTGGCTGGGGATCGGGGGTCAGGGAGTTGGTGTTTGATGGCGCAGAGGCTGTCTGTGGAGATGGGAAGGTTCTAGGGGTGGTGGTGGTGAATGTCCTGAATGCCCTTGAACTGTACACTCAAAACCCATTAAGAAGGTATTTTTACGTTACGTATACTTGACTAGAATAAAAGAAAGTCAGGATCCGATCCAGCAAAGCACTGAGGCCCAGGGCTCCACACGACCGCCCCTCCCGACCCCCACAGCAGCTACACAGGTGTCAGACCCAACCCCATGATCAGACCCGACCCCCGTGATCAGGCCTGACCCTGTGATCAGACCCGACTCCTGAGATCAGATCCAACTCCTGAGATCAGACCCGACCCCCGTGATCAGGCCCCACTCCCATAATCAAAGCCACCCCGAGATCAGACCCCACCCTGTGGTCCACTGTGCTTCTTGCTGCCCCACAGGGTGTGAAGTGAGGGGTGGTGAGTGGGCAGGTGCATCTCTGTAAAGAGGAGAGAGAGGCCGTCGGCAGTGGGGGCATTGTGCTCAGGGCCAGCCCCCGGTGTGAGGACCTCAGAGGGCCTCCTCTCCAGGCACAGAGGATGTGTACCGCGCCCTCCAGGTATGCATGTGTGTGCATGTGTGCAAGGCCAGATCAGAGGGAAGACTTCTCAGGAGGCCGTGGCTTCCCCATGGGGAGGGGGGACAGGTCTGTCACCTGCCGGGGGCCAGGCAGCACCTGTGAGCACCAGGCAACTCGGGGGCATGGGGGCAGCTTTCTCAGAGAACAGCGGCCTCGGGGCTGTGAGCGGGGAGGATGAGTCCCGGGTGCAGGCTGCCGGCACTGAGCCGCCCGATTGGGCATCACCCACCCACCCTAGAGCTGCTCCAACCCCCAGTCCACCAGCCCCCTCGCCACCGTCCAAGGAGCCCTGTCTGCCGTCCCCCCGTATCTTCAGACCAAGCAGAAGTGCAGGCAGCGCAGTCAGCTGGTTCAGGCGTGTGAGCACTGTCCACACGCGTGGACCCTGCAGTTGGCCGAGCAGTGCCTGAGCTCAGCCCGGGGCCTCTCGGAGCCAGGACAGGTGTCCAGCCCTACTCACTGGGAGCTGAGGGGCAGGGAAGACACTCTAGAATTTCCAGCCTTGTGCTCTCTGCTTGGCAGAATTTTTGGTAACTTTCAGATGATGCAATCAGAGGCTGGGGAGCTGGGCCTTGACCCCCAGGTAGAGGTGCTGAAGGCAGCTGGCATTCAGCTGGTGCCCAATTAGTACGGACACTTATTATTAACATTTTACCAAGAAAAAAACCCACGTTGCTTTGTGTTTCCCACTTTCTGAAAGTATATTCTGCTATGAAGTCTTCACTGGGGCAATGTACTTTCTTTTCCGAGCAGTGGGGCTTGGTTTAACTAAAGAACTTGAGCTCCTCAGCACCCATCAGTCACTGCTCTTGGGATGGACAAGGAGAGACCCGAGTGGAGGGCTGTGGGAGGTCCAAGAAACCTAAGGGTTTTCCTCCAGGAACTTCACGATGAGAAGGGCAGTGATGAGCTCCATGATTGAGCAGTGCACCCGGGTGGTGGTGGGTCCAGCAGACGGGGAGCCGGAAGGCGGCAGCCCCCGCCCCCACACCTGGAAGGTCAGCTAAGGGTGACCCCTTTATAGCTAGTACCACCGAGCCCCAGGAGCTGAGCCTGGAGCAGCCAGAGGTGACCCTTGCAGACACCCAGCACCCCCCAGTCTGCAGGACGCCCGGTCAAATCATACCCACTGGCTCAGAGACCACGTCACATCAGGGCTCGTGGTTTCTGGTGGCCCTAAGAGGTGGGACACAGAGTAGGAGGAGGTCCCCAGTCCCCGTCCCCCTGTGATGCCCACACAGTCACTTCCGCTGTTCATCCTACAGACGCCCTGGGAGAGGAGGGCTTGCAGAGGTACCAGTTCTGGAATGTTAAGAGGCTGTGGATGGAGTAATGTACTCGGGGTCCCTGTTAACTTACAGATTGATTGATCCTAGAGCACATTATCTGATTGGTTGTCCAGTTGCTCAGTAGTGTCCGACTCTTTGCAACCCCATGGACTATAGCACACCAGGCTTCCCTGTCCTTCACCATCTCCCAGAGTTTGTTCAAACTCATGTCCATTGAGTCGGTGATGTCATCCAACCACCTCATCCTCTGTTGTCCCCTTCTCCTCCCACCTTCAATCTTTCCCAGCATTAGGGTCTTTTCCATGAGTCAGTTCTTCACATCAGGTGGCCAAAGTATTGGAGTTTCAGCTTTAGCCTCAGTCCTTCCAGTGAATGTTCAGGACTGATTTCCTTTAGGATTGACTGGTTTGATCTCCTTGCACACAGTTTGAAAGCATCCATTCTTTGGGTCCCAACCTTCTTTATGATCCAGCTCTCACATCCATACCCAAAAACCATAGCTTTGACTATACAGACTTTTGTCAGCAAAGTAATGTCTCTGCTTTTTAATATGCTGTTTAGGTTGCTCATAGCTTTTCTTCCAAGGGGCAGCATCTTTTAATTTCATGGCTGCAGTCACCATCTGCAGTGATTTTGGAGCCCAAGAATATAAAGTCTGTCACTATTTCCATTGTTTCCCCATCTATCTGCCGTGAAGTGATGGGACCAGATGCCATGATCTTCGTTTTCTGAATGTTGAGCTTTAAGCCAGCTTTTTCACTCTCCTCTTTCACTTTCATCAAGAGGCTCTTTAGTTCTTCCTTCACTTTCTGCCATAAGGGTGATGTCATCTGCATATGCAAGGTTATTGATATTTCTCCCGGCAATCTTGATTCCAGCTTGTGCTTCATCCAGCCCAGCATTTCGAATGATGTACTCTGCATACAAGTTAAACAAGCAGGATTATCTGATTAAATTAAAGGAATGCAGGAATTGAGGACAGTGAGTTTCCTAAGAAAAACCTGATCTTTTGTTTCTGTGAGTTCAGAAGCATTTTAACCACAGGCTCTAGATTTTCCAGGACGTTTTTCTTCAAACATTTATTCCGATTGAATTTTCTGCACATGAATTCACACATCTTTACAGATAAAAGACAACTTTAGTCAGATCATCTTACGTCAAGGTGGGGTCTGGGAACCGTGCCCTGCGTGTGGTCGGGCGTGGCAAGCCTGGCAGCCGGACATATGCGTGTCCTCCCACCAGGCATGCGGATCAGAGCTCGGGCTCGGGTGAGAAACACAGCCTGGGTTTCCTTCTTAACCGATGTTTGTGGCCCTCAGCCGAAAACAGCCTGCTTTCGTGTGTGACGTCAGTTCCCTCGTCTGTCTTTCCTTTCTTCTTTCTTTCATTCTTTGACTTTTTCTTCTCTTTTCTCCTCCTTCTTCTCTTGGTTCACAAGTGGACCCAACGCAGCCACGTCAGGTCCTGGTTTTGAAGCGATGACAGCCCAAGTGGCGCTTTACCTAAGAAGTCGACGTGTGTAATAAATGTGAAAGGTGAACACGGCCCAGGGGCTGTAAGTGCTTCTAAGTGACAGCGCGCCCGGGCTCAGGTGACCTCCCACACGAGCACCTGATGGAAACGCCTCCGTGCGGCTGCATGGCGTTCAAGTGAACAGGCAGCTGGGTTTGCGTGTGGCCTCGCGGTGGAAATGCCTGAATGGCACACACGAGCCGCCTCACCTCTGCTCAGAGAGAAGCAAAAGGACGCTTGCTGGATCCCAGTGAGCTGGCAGTGTTTCTGTGTGGATGGCTCTCCTTCCTGCCTGGGCACAAACATTGCTGGTGGGGAAACACCCTTATTAGCATCGGGACTGACTTGAGCTCAGGTCGGATTTAAGATTGATTTACTTCCTTATTTCTGGGTGCTCTGGGTCTTCGTTGCCTCAGTCAGGCTTTCTCTGGTTCTGACGAACAAGGTGCACAGGCTGCTCGCTGTGCTGACCTCCCTGGTTGCCGGGCACAGGCTCAGCAGCTGCGGTGCACGAGCTTGGTGGCTCCGTGGTATGTGGGATCCTCCTGGTCCAGGGATTGAACCCGTGTCCCCTGCATTGGCAAGCCGACTGTTACCCACTGGACCACCAGGGAAGCCCTGGGTCCGATCTTAATATCTGCAAGACTCCTTCCTCCCTGATCAGCCCTTCCTGGGGGTCAGCATTAAGTACTGGCTTTGCTCCCGTTACTTCAGGGGTTTATCTGCGAAGGAGGCCCACGCTGACGGCTTTGTGTACAGAGAAACAAACCAGGTGGGTTTGTGTTATGAGTCCTGCATCAAGACATAATGAAGATTTCATCACCTTCATTCACATTTAGCCAGATCACTACCCGCCTCACTCACAGCTTGACTCAGGGCCAGTGGCCCTGTGGCTGAAACAAACCAGAGGCTGGGAATTCTTCTTACGACCGTCCTCGGGACAGGGCGAGAACGGGACTGGGGGTCTGCCCTGCAGAAGGTGCTCAGACACTGCTGTTTTCTCTTCTTTAATCGATTTCAGAGTGTGTGGTTCCAGCTGATTGACATAAAATGTGTTCTCAGACCTCTTTGTCAGCATCCTCACTGCCAGGCTTAAGCTGATCTCTCCTCCACCTATGAAAAGGAGTTGGCAGCGGAAATGAATCGTGCGTCAGGGATGGAGGGGCGCGCTCGGCCTGCTCTGGAGAAAAGCTGTCTCCACTTCACATAGCGGCCGCTGCAGCGGGTGTGCAAGCAGCACATGGGCTTTCAAGAGGCCCATGTCTGCGCACCGAGCAGGTCCTGGGAGGACTCTGCCACGCGAGCCTTTGATAGTGTTTTCTTTGAGTTCTCTTTTCAGAGAGGTAGTCAAATGGTCTCTTTTTAAAATATGTATTGTTTTCAACCCAGCATCAACTATAATAAAGCCTGGTGCCAGATGCCTTGGAGGTAGAGCCGGCAGCCAGACGGGCTGCCGTCTTCACGGAGCTGACAGTCTGGTGGAAGAAAGCCGTGCCCACAGAGACGAGAGCAGAACAAGGTGGAGCGGGGCTTCACAGCAGATGCGGGCAGGGGGAGGGGACACGTCCCCCAGGAGGGGCCGGAGCGCCTTGCAGAGCAGGCAGCCCCGGACTTTTACCTGCTCACGCGGACCGTCTGCCTTTAATCAGGCCTCAGTGGACTCCGAAGGAGTTATTTTGCTAAACATGTTGTACTCAAGAAAGACTTCAGGTGAAGAAAATCTACAGTTGCCTTCCATCTGGTTTAATTCGATGAATAAAGAAGCTTCGAGCACCATGTTCCGACTCCTGTGGACGGTTTGGGGGTTGGCGTAGAGGCCGGGCATCGGTGAGTGTACGCGTTCCCTGTGCTGCCGTAACATTTCCACGAACGGGGTGGCCGAAAGCTGCGGAAGTGTGCTCCCCCTCAGTTCCAGAGGCCAAGTCCAGCCCTGGTGCCAGCAGGGCTGTTCCCCCACCCCCGAAGTGCCGAGACGAGGCTCCTTCCTGTTCGCAGGGCCCGCGTGTTCCGGCAGGATCTCCCCAGCGCCGTCCTTGCGGTCACCTGGCATCTCCCTCCTTTGTGCTCAATTAGGCCCCACCCTGATGCATCGGAACTTCATCTTCTTATCCCAGTGACATCTGCAGAAACCCTCTTTGCAAATCAGGCTGCAGTCGTCGGTGGCAGGGGTTAAGACGTCAGCGTGTCATTTCAGGGACAAAGGCCAGCCCATAGCCAAGGGCAGTGTGGCGTTTCTTTTTTAACCAACAGTTGGTAAACTTGCCGTTGTTTAGTCGCGCAGTCGTGTCCGACTCTGCAACTCCATGCACTGTGGCTCACCAGGTCCCTCTGTCCATGGGAGTCTCCAGGCAAGACTACTGGAGTGGGTTGCCATTTCCTCCTCTAGGGGACCTTCCCAACCCAGGAATCGAACCCACCTGTCCTGCGTCTCCTACACTGCAGGCAGGCTCTTTACCACTGATCCACCTGGGACACTTACTCATTTGGATCAAACAGCCGCAAGAGTATGTATTTCACGTCACTCGAGCCCGTGGTCTGAACTGCTGCATGTTCGCCTTTCCGCTCGCCCAGGTCTGATGACCGTGAGCAGCTCCCATGCTCAGCTGTGTCAGCTGTGTCGTCATCACGTGTCCCTTCTCTGGGTGGCCTCTGAGTGCCACAGAGAGGCTGGGGGCATTTCTGGTTGTTCTCCAGGCACAGCACCGGGACCTGTCCTTGGGATCCCCGCCCGAGATCATGTTTCGTCCGACCCAGGACCGGCAGCGCCTGCCTCCTGTTTGAGCGAAGGAACCCACTTTTTGCCAGTGAAGGACATTCCAGCCCGGCTGCTCTCCCCCTGCCACGGCCTGTGGTGTCCCGACCTGTGTTAGGTGCCCAGTAAATGTGCCGCGTGCTCCGGGAGATGACAGTGTGCTCTCTGAGCCCTAACCAAACGGCAAGTGTAGAAGGTGCCATTTCTGGAATCAACCACCTGCTCTTCAGTTCAGCAAAGCCGCTGCTGCAGGGGCCCACAGCAGGATCAGGGGGCACTTCAGGCTGCTGTGTGCTTTCTTGAAGAGAACGCTGGAGGTATCTCAAAGACTGGGCACAGAAATTGCGCCTTTCCCATCCCGGGCACGACCCTGTGAGACGGAGCCCAGAGAGAGTGTGATCTCCCATCAGAAACGGGCCCTACTTGACCAGGACTTTCACCAGACCCTATACTCCCTTCAGAACCCACCGTGGCTTTCCCGGTGTGCCCTTGAGTCTAGCCAGCCGGGCACCGTGGTGGGAGGCGGGCAGGGAGTGGGTGCCTGGGCGGGTGAGACAGCTTCAGTTTAGTCAGTCTCTCTCTGCTTCCACACAGTGACCTAAAAAGTATTATCCCCTGGGGTGCTTTTGAAGTTGTTGGTCTAAATTGTTTCATTTGGATTCACTCTCAACCACACCTTCAGAGAGCCCCGAGGGTCCCCGGACAGAAGGAACCTCGGTGGGGAGGGCTTCCTGATGCCACACTCGGGGGTACAGTAGAGCCTCGGTGATTAGTTTATGGCCCGGATCATTGTATTTTTATTACACTCATAAAACCTGTGTTTCTCCTCATTTTCCTAATGGCTTCAATGAGCTTCTGTACCTTCTCCAGGCACATTAAACCACGGCGTGCGAGAAGGACCGATTAGGGCCAGTCTGGGAGCCGGCAAAGCTGAGAGCAGGGAGCCTGCCTGGAATTGTTGTTGGATTTGCACTGAAGAAGAGGGAAGCGTGTGGGCTTGAGTGTAATTCATGTTTGTGT
This sequence comes from Okapia johnstoni, assembly GCA_024291935.2. Lineage (NCBI taxonomy): Eukaryota > Metazoa > Chordata > Mammalia > Artiodactyla > Giraffidae > Okapia > Okapia johnstoni. The sequence goes on from CM044312.1 coordinate 1,061,906, forward strand.
GGGCTTTTTTGTAAACATTGCAGCAAGTCCCATTAAATTCCACCGCAGATGATACACCATGAGGGGCCTTAGGAATATTAGCTGTTTCTATCACGGAGGTGGGGGTGAACCAATACTAAAAGAGAAAATACCGTGCACACGTCTGATTTTCAGAATATAATTTAAAGGGGAACTCAGTAACAAGAACATGAAAAGGAAGCATTTTCTATCTGAGTTATATGGATTTTGTAAACTACAAGATCTTAATCGCATTGTTAAATATACGTTTTAAAGAAATGGAAGCTCTGGTGCAAACTTCACGTCTAGATGCAGTTGTTTGTAAGACTTCTGAGAAGTTAACGTGACCCAGCACAGGGAACGTGGAGAGCTTGTCACTGCGTTTAACCTGCCGGCCAGTGTCCAGGCCGCTCGGGGAGCCTTAGAATCAGTGAGTTGAGCGACTGAGCTCCAAGTTCACGGCCACGGCCGCGCCGTGACATGTGTCTGAAGCGTTCGAGGGCCTTTGTGTCTTCGCCGGACCTGGAGTTCAGATGTGTGTCTGTTTGCTTGCGTGTCCCGGAGCTGGTTTGGGCTGTGGGGATGACTCTCAGTTTAGGGTGCCCGCTCCTTTGGGCAGAGCTGCTGCATTTTGGTAGAAGTGATCGCTCTCTGTAACGCACGAGGGGAAGAACCTTCCAGAGTCGGCTTCGGGTGGGAGGGCAGCTCCACAAAGCAGACCGCTTCTCTGGCCCCACGATAGTGACGAGCCCTGGAGCACAAATGTGCCCGTGATTCCCGCCCGTGTCCCTCAGAACAGCGGCGTGTCCGAGCCGGCAGACTGCCCGCTCTGGGGCCGAGCACCCGACGCCCGGTGGCCTGTTTGTGGCGCGTCAGAGACCAGCCGTGAGGAGCCGCGGCGGGGCGGAGCAGAGGACCCAGCGGGTGTTAAGGCGTGGGACGGGTTTACTACATTCTGTTTGTAGTGTCTCCTGGAACATGCAGACGGTGGGCCCGCGTACTCAGAGCGGCAGAGGCAGGGCTCACCGCCTCGTGAGGTGGACCCAGTTTCCTGGGGACAGAGCCCACGTGAGCCATGTGCTGGGGTGCTAACCCTGCGCGTTGTGGGGCTCAGCGCCTCACGCCGCCTCTCGATCCGCAGATGGTGTGGGAGAGCGGCTGCGTGGTCATCGTCATGCTGACCCCCCTCTCGGAGAACGGCGTCCGGCAATGCTACCACTACTGGCCCGACGAGGGCTCCAACCTCTACCATATCTACGAGGTACTTCCCGGGGCACCCGCCGGGCCGTGGGCAGGGGGCCATGGCAGCTGCGGGCAGAGGGCCGAGGCCCGTGTGGGTGGGCCCGTCCTGGGCAGACACCAGGCTGCTGTCCCTAGAAGCCCCCAGGAGGTTTGCCCAGCCCTGCGGTCAGCAGACCCTCCAGACAGCCATGCCACAGGAACTCTGCTAGAAATGGCGTGGTTTCCAATTTTAAATTCTATGAATCCAAATTCGGACAGAAAGCACCCAAAAAAGGACCTCACTGGGTGGTCTGTTTCCAGGAAGAAGCCCCTCTTGACCCTAATTCTTCACGGCCCACCAGCACCCTGGCTCCTGCTACTTTCCGGGCTCCGTGTCCGTAGCACCCACTTGGCCTTTTGATTTGGGGGTCCCCTGCTGGCCAGCTTGTTGCCCACATCAAGAAGGAAGTAAAGAACCTCAGGCAGTTAAACCAACAGCAGAGTGTGGCCTTTGACTCTGTTTCCCATTAAGATTCGTCAGAACACCAGAGCCCCTCAGGAGGGCTCACCTCAGACGCGTGGACACTCCCCTCTGAGCTGGTCACGGCTCTGGGGTCCCTGCCCTGGGCTTCCAGCGCTCAGGGCCTGGCAGCATCCATACGAACCTTTTGGTTTCGTTTTTCTGCAGCTGGGTGGGGCCTCTCTTATGAAATGCCAATGAGAACAGAACCTCGCTTGAGTTTTTTTCAAAAGTATAATTTTTTTCTGGTGATTTTTCTTGAAAGTTTATATGGCTTAGAAAAGACAGAAGCTGGACTTGTTTCAATAATTTGACTATTTTGCCCCTGAGTGACATATAAAAAACAAGCACAAAGTGACCTTTTGTGTAAACCGTGTTGAAATTGGAAAGCGGGACAGGCCACCCGCCTGCCGCGTGCCGTCTGCCCTCAGGGTCCCCAGCCCTCCCTCCACACGTGGCTCGGCTCTGTGTTCGGGGAGCCGGGCCCCCCACCGACGCACTCTCTGCACCACCCACCCCCCGCCCTGTCGCTCCCCCCTTCCAGGTACATCTGGTCTCTGAGCACATCTGGTGTGAGGATTTCCTCGTGAGGAGCTTCTACCTGAAGAACCTGCAGACCAGCGAGACGCGCACAGTGACACAGTTCCACTTCCTGAGCTGGTATGACCAGGGGGTGCCTGCCTCCACCAGGTCCCTCCTGGACTTCCGCAGGTAAGACCCACGGCCCGCCAGCGGGGTAATGCACTCGGGTTGCCCTCAGCGGGCATCTGGGTCCAAGGGGCTGTTTGCTGTGAGACGTGCCGTCTATCTTATACGTGGACATCATAGGTTCATCGTGTTATCTGCAGTGGAGAGGAGGGAGATTGTGGTAAACCACATGTTGGTTGTAAGACGTCTCTAGCTTTAGAGGTGTTAGACGTCAGGGGGGCTGGGTATCTTAGAATTGTGGAAATGTGGTCATGGTTATCAATAAGATTCTTCACGTGGGGGAGAATTCCTGGGGTTCGTATTTCACGGGTATGGATTAATACAGCCCAGGGTTTTGGCTACTCAGATGGTTAGAGATGGTGGTGAGAATGAGGCCCAGATGACTAGCTAATGGGTGACCTTGGATGAACGCCCAGCTTGGGGTCACCCATAACCCTCTATCTGTGGTGCAGTTTCGAAACTCACCGTTTTAAGCATCTAGAAAGAGAACGAAGGTGTTGAGGGCTACCCAGAACCGTGCTCTACACTCCCTGGGACCTCCCTTACATGTAACTGATTGGAAGTAGGCTTCCAGTAAATCTTCAAAACAAGCAATTGGAGAGTCAGGGCAAACACGCTTTAACCCACTTGAATTGCATGTGATCAGAAACTGACGTGTGTCTGAACAGTTCACAGACTCGTAACTCCTGGAAAGTCAGAATGGCAAGTGTTGTTGTCATAAAGGTGGGGTTTCGAGCGTAAAGCTGGGTTTCTTGTATTTGGGGTACAGATTCTGATATTACTTTTCCTTTTAGTCCACTTTGGAAAAACAAAACAGGGTTTGTTTTCTGTTTTTATTGGATAATCCTTTGTATCAAATAGCGCGTGAAACAGCTCCAGGAGAGACACTTGCTTGGCGTCACACCCGTCACCCTCAGCCCCTCCCCGGGGAGGCAGGGGGCGCAGACGCACCCGGACGTGCCCCCGCCCCCACCCATCCCCATGGCCTGGTCATTTTTGACACTTTCTTAATACAAATTTATTTCTAAATATCTTGCTTAGGGCCCGTTTCCTGATAGAATCTTCAAAAAGCAGTCATTACTGGCAAAATGGGTGCAGCTGCACAGACGGCCACCCCCCCGTGCTCAGGCCGGTGTGCTTGCTCATAGGTGCACGTGGGCGTGCTTCTAGCTCCACATCCGTGTGTGGAATCGGACAATACGTACCCACCCTCTGTGTGCGCAGTCCATCAGGAAGACAGATGGGATTCCCCCAATGCCCTGTCTCCAGGGTCCTGGGAGACAGGGCCCGAGAAGTTTTCGGGAATTGAAATGTGCACGGGCCCACGGGCCCAGCTTGCTGGAGAGGGCCGGCCCGCCCTCAGCGCCGGTCGGGGCTGCTCACATGGCCCCGGGCCTTGGGCCCATCACATCCCCAGGGCGCGTGGTGCTGCTCTGGGACTCTGTCCGGCAGAGGAGACGGTCGGGAAGACACCGGTCACCGCAGAGCAGCGGGCCGCACGGCCCCCTGTGAACAATAGACCCGCGCTCATTCCCTCTCTGTCCGAGCGCGTTCGTCAGAGACCGAGATGTGTAATTAAATATTTCTGGCGCCCAGAGGGAGCACATTTACACTTTAAAGAGAAACTGCTAAGCTAAGAGATAATTAGCATCACATGCGAGGGCTTTGCTCTAGAAGAACTCTGTCTCTGCCTCTCTCTCTCGTGGCTGTGTGCACTGACATCCACTAATGCTTCTCTCTGTAAAAACGGACAACCCTTACTTTGCCAGCTAATTAGCGGTGGCCAGTGTCATTTTTGTGATGTTGCAGCTAGTAATATGAGCCCAGTTGCATAGTCACAAAAGTGATCATTGGAAACTGTGACTGTACTGCAGGGACAGTGTGGGAAGCCCCCTTTCTGAGCCTCTCACGACCTCTGACCTTTGCTTGCTGTTGGTTGCATGGCGCTTCCTTCTGACTCAGTGACCCACGGGTTGGTTTGTATCACTAACCGTTCTCTCTTGGCGAATTCCTCCTGTTGCAGTATGCGCGGTAGCCATTTTTCTCAATATGTGGCCTCTTGCTGACTGACGATTTGTTCCAGTAAAGTAAGCCATGCTCTTCTCCATGAATAACCCACGTCTCTGTCTCGGGTCGACCAGATGGACGCTGTGTGGACTCTGTGATGCTTCTGCTTTGCCCCTTGTGATGTTCTGTGCGGTAACCGCAAGTGCCTGGTTCTCTGTGATAAACTTCTCCACCACAGCAGCACCTGGACCTCACTGCACACCTCCTCGGTTGCTCATGGCTGTCAACAAGTAGGGTTAGCACAGGGCGGAGCTGGCATAGATGTTAAATTGCAGTGAGACCTCCCTGGGGGGACCCCCCCCCGAGGCAGCCGGTCACAACACGTGTGCAAGAACAACACTTTAGACAGTCCCACAGGAGAGACCAGAACTGCAGGCACGGGAAGCCAGTGCAGCCAGACCAGCCAGGAACCCGCTTCTCAGCAACGATTCTTAGCCAGGGAGGTGATGCTCACTGCGTTTTGCCAAAGGGCAGCCTGACCAGCCCGTACAGGGAGCTCCCCTGGTCTCCCGATTCCTTATGTTGTTCTTGCCCAGTCCAGCACAGTTTAAAGAACACTGTCTGGTCGTTATGCTTATTTCTTTTTTAATAGACCCGTTTGTGCTTGGTCCCATCAGAAAAAAAAAATGAGCAAAACTGGGTGACTGACCAAAAGTTGGGTTTAGCCTTTAGAAACACGGGCAGGACCTTCAGGCAGGAAATGTGAACAGGAGGGCCAAGCCGAGGTGGTCCACACATAAAAGATGCGGGGACTGAGAAGCGTCCAGGATGACTTGCCCTCTGAAGGCACCAAGCCCATAGCGGCAAGCCGCCCCAGCTCCCAGCTCTGCACACACACATGCACAGTGCGTGCATCACGCCTGGACACACGCCTGTGCACACGCACACACACGACCTCTATGGGGCTGGCAGGCTCCCCGCCGCTCACACTTGAGGCACATCCTCGGGGCCTGGCATCTGTTTTGTCGGAGCTGAAGCGCCCGTTGCCTTGACAACCTGAGTTGGGGAAAGGGAGGTTTAGAAGGAGGAGCAGGCGGGTCTATTTTCCAATCTCTTTCATCCTCAGAGGGCAGAGCACTTTCCGGGGACCCCACACCCATGCGCCCTCAGCTCTGAGCCGTCCTCATTCCCTCTGCCCCAAGCCTTGGTCCAGCTGCCAGCCCAAGCAGGGACCCGCTGCAGCAGCGATGACATGGCCTCAGGGAGCAGCTGGGCTCCTCAGCCCCAGCTGGAGGGCTGGTCCAGCGGGCAGCGGCCACCCTGGGCCCGTCTTACCAGGACATGGCCAGGCCCGCGGCCCTCATGCTGGTCAGGAGGGCGGAGTCTCCCTTAGAGGCACCTGTTCTGTTCAGTCCACAGCGAAAGTGGGAGCTCAGCCGGGCTTCGATGTCTGGGCATTAGCGTCATTGTACATGATGCTGCAATACCCCTCAGCTCCTCTGTCAGACACCACCCTGGGCTTCCTCCCAGCCCCACACCCTCTCAGGCTTTCATGGCAAAAGGACCCACCGATTGAATGTCCACGTTCACCTATCTCCGTGCTGAGCGGACAAGCCTTAGCAGAGAAATATGATATTTTCCCATTTCCGGCATGAAGAGATTTTTCTCCACCATCATCCTTTTCAAAACTTTATTTTCCATCTTAAATTGTGTAAATTCACACTCACAGCCCATCTCACACACCCGTTCACACACTTTTCCTTCCCGTTCACCAAATCTCCGTGTTTGCTTTCCTTCATTTAGGAAGGTTTCCCTGAGAACTTGGATGTACTTTGTAAACATGTTTACTTGTTTCATTGAATTACAAAAAATTTCGAGCTTACACAGTGAATTTTAAACTGTGCTCTGTTTTGATTTAGGACTTGGGTACAAAATCCTAATCTATGCTTCTTGTTAATTTTCATAAACTCTGATCTAAAATCTGCACAACAGAGTTGTTTTACATGAAATCAGGTTTATAAAAATGGGAAAATTTGTCTTGGACATAGTTGAGGTTTAGATGTCCTTACAAACTTTAGGTGTCCTTACAAAACTGACAGATCCAGAAATGTCTTTAAGATGCTGTTTTGAGATGTCACGGTAATAGTACATTCTAGTATGGTGTCTAGACTGTAAGAAATTCAGAGCGTAAATTGCGAAACTCAAAAATTTCAGTGAGGAGTCTAGACATGCCACAACAGAAGCCAAATGAACTGGAGCAACAGAAGGAAGGGGGGACCAGGGGGCCCAAGCCGATGGACCCGTTGACCCGAGGCCAGAGTTCGTACTTACTAAGGGAAAAGGCAAACTGCAAAAATGTAAGAATTGTTTTCAAAGCTCTGTCTAATAATGTAATATTGGAAAGAAAAATAAACCTTGGAAAATGTGTGTGTAATTTTGATTTTCTTTGTCAAAACAGGCCATTACAGAACAATGTCCACGAGTCGGGCTGTTTGCTTTGGCTGCGGGCTATTTGCTGACCGCTACGGAGCCTAGCACGGAGTCGTAACTTCTGTGTCTCTCTTTATTTCAGAAAAGTGAACAAGTGCTACAGGGGCCGTTCTTGCCCAATAATTGTCCACTGCAGGCAAGTACAACCTCACCCTGGATTAACACGTGTCTGCTGCCTCAAAAGTTGAACACTGTTAAATATAGGAGCTCAGCTTCCTAATTGCTTAATAACATATCTAACTGGTGCTTCCTAAGGAAACAGGATAATAGCTTATTTTGTGTTAAACCTCCCAGGGCCGCTACACGAGCAGCTTGAGATGGTGTGTGTGTTGTGTGGTGGGGTCTCAGCCCAACACCCTTTGCAGACATGTGGAACCTGTGCCAAGCACTCGGGGCCACTGGTGGACAGAACAGAATCTGGAATCAAAGGAGTGGCCTTTGGGTGAAAGCTCAGTGGCTCGTGTCCTTGAGAAGATCACACCCAGCGTGGAAGAGGAGAGCTCCCTCAGAGGGTGGGCTCCACACCTGCCTCCGTCCGTGAGGAAGTGTGCTCTGACTTCCAGAATGTCTCACAGACTGTCCCCTCTGTCTGGGGTAAAGAAGAACTAGGTCTCCAGAGACCAAACACCAAGTCTGCCCATTCCATCAAGAGCGTGTGCATGCGTGTGTGTGCGTGTGTTAGTCTGGGTGTGCTGTAAGTGTGTGTGTCTGAGTGCATGCACCCGAGTGTGTGTGTGTCTGGGTGTGCATCTGCATGAGTGTGTATGTGAGTGCATGCACCCGTCTGAGTGTGTGTCTGTGCATGTGTCTGGGTGTGCATGTCTGAGTGTGGGCACCGTCTGAGTGTGTGTGTGTCTCAGTGTGTCTGTGCATCTGCATGTGAGAATGTGAGTGTGTATGTAAGTGCATGCACACATCTGAGTGTGTGTGCCTCTGTGAGGGTGTGTGTGCGTCTGAGTGAGTGTGTGTTTGTGTATGTGAGTGCATGCACCTGTCTGTGTGCATGTGTGTGAGTGCACGTGTCTGAGCATGTATGTCGTGTGTGTCCCTGAGGGAGGAGGAGTACAGAGGATGGTTTGGGTCCCTGGGAAGTGGACCAGAACACCCTTGACCCGCCTGAGGAGCAGCTCCGGTGGGCGCTGGGACACCAGTGACCTCGGCGTGGGTGTGTCCCCACCCCACAGTGCTGTGCAGGGTGGTTCTCTTTCCACCTGAGGCTTTTTCTGCTGTTTGAGAAATACGTTGACACCAAACCCGGGGTCTCTTTGCTGTGAAAGGACAACCGACAGGCTTCCGGGCTACCAGCCGGCTGGCAGGTCTGAGACTGAGAGCAGACGCCATGGCCACGCAGGTCCCCAGGTCCTGAAATGGAGACGCTTCCCTCCCAAGTCAGCTGGCTCTGCCAGGAGTGTGTTGCCGATGCCTCCGCTTGCTCCAGGCGCCCGTGGGCTGAGGACAGCCTGCTGGGCCACACGGCCCTCTCGGCACCACACGGGGAGCAGAGACACCGGGCCGCCCCTTGAAAGGCCACCTTCCTTTCCTCTCGCTGCCTGGTGCAGAGCCACGACTCGGAACACTCACAACCCTCGTCCAGAGGAGGACTTTCCACCTACCGCTGGGGCCGGGGAGGATGCAGGGAGGCTGCGAGGAGGCGACGGGGACGGACGCACCCGCAACGGAGAGCAACGACGGCTGGGCAGAGGACCAGCCTCCGCGGGGTGGCCCTGCTGAGGCCGGCACCCAGCATTCCTCCCCCACAGCCAGCCCCTGCAGACACCTGAATACAAGTGCCTCAACTCGGACACTGTCAGCCAGTTCTTTATTTCCTTTTTTTCTAACAAAATTTGCTGAATCTTTGGAAAGAAAGCTTCGTCTCCTCCTCCTCTCCCTCCCCCTCCCCCTCCCCCTGCTTCCCCTCCCCCTCCCTCCCCCCTCCCCTCCTTTCCCTCCCTTCACCCCCTCCTCCCCCTCCCTCTCCCCTTCCTCCATCCTCCTCCCCGTCTCCCCCCCTCCTCCTCCTCCTCACCCCTCCTCCCCTCCCCCTCCCCCTCCCCTTCCTCCCTCCTCCTCCCCGTCTCCCCCTCTCCCCCTCCCCTCCTCCTCCCTGTCTCCCCCCCCCCCCCCCTCCCCTCTCCTCCCTGTCTCCCCCTCCCCCTCCCCTCCTCCCCGTCTCCCCCCCCCCTCCTCCTCCCCATCCCCCTCCTTCCCTTTCCTCCCCCTCCCCCTCCTCCCCCTCCCACTCACCCCCCATGCCCCACTCTGTGTCTCTTCCTCTCCAGTTCCCCGCCATCCCCTTCTCCCATGGGCCCCCTTGATCACAGAGAGCACATGCTATCGTGGGCATGTGGGGAGTGGGGGCAGCACGGCCTGTCGCGTCCTCATCTCTCTCCTTCTGTTGACAGTGACGGCGCAGGCAGGAGTGGCACCTACGTCCTGATCGACATGGTTCTCAATAAGATGGCCAAAGGTAAGACTCGGAGCCAGGCCGCTTTGTGAGGCTCCGGCCGGATGGTGTTGCCATGGCAACCTCAGTGCAGCAGTCACAGAAAGCCGTAGGGAAAATTAGCCTGTTGTCCCTTTTCTGAATCGCAGGGAAGCTGTTTGAAGCAAGCATGTTCGTTTCTGAGGGTCCTCCTTTGTCACCACCTCCGCCTGGGGTCGCACGCCGGGCTCAGTACGCGGTGGGTGATTGGTGTCCTGTGTTAACATCACAAGTGAGGAGAAGGCCATCTTGATTTGCAGGGCTGCAGTGGCTCAGAAGAGCCTTAAACAAACCCTCCCTGTTGTTAGAACTGTATTTGCAAAATTCAGAGCCTAGACTCTCTGGTGGAGACTGTCTCTGCAGTAGTCCCCTTTAGACGCCCCGCGTGTAGCAGCGTCTGGGCACTTGGGCTCGGAGGGCTGTGATCTGGCCACAGACGCTGGGTGAGCTCATGGCTTGGGTGGGGTTTAACCCCCAAGAGTGCGGGGACTGAGGGGGCTGACAGCTCCCCAATGTGGTCCACACACCAGACCTCTGAGGTGTCCCCTGAGACGCCAGAGCACCCCAGAGCCAAGTGGGAGATTCCCTCAGGCCCGCCTCTGGGGGAAGCAGGCTCACGTCAGCGGGGAGACCCCAGCCTGACCTGCCGAGGCCCCTCCTTGTCCTCAGCCTCCCAGGACTTGGGAAGGAAGCACTGGGATGGGTGCCGTCTCCTGGTCTCCTTCCCTCCAGAGAAAACACTGTCTCCTCTACATGGACACACCCGTGCACACACGCACACGTGTGTCCTTAGCTAGGGCGCCTACCTTCCAGGAACCCACTCTTCACCCTTTGCCTGGCAATAAGAGCAGACACCAGTTATAGAAATGGGTTTCTATACATTGTCAGACAAGTGCCAGCAACTCTGAAATAGGCGTCTTTCTTACTCCGTCTTCTCCTGGTTAAAATAAAAGCAGAAAAGCAGAACACACCTCTAGCCCAAGGATATGGTTGCATGAAGATGAAATAGTGGCCATCGTGTTCCACGTGGGACTCCAGGTGGAGTCGGAGCACGGGTGGGCGCCGAGCCCTACACTGGTGACCAGAGGACCAGCCGGGGCCCAGGGCAGCCCCCCACCCCGTGGGTGCTGCAGGCTCCCTGCCGGCTGTGGGGGCGGGGAACAGTGGGTGCAGCTCACACACCAGAGGCTGTTTCTCACGCCCTGAGGCAGCGCGGTGCTGAGACATACAGACAAAGAAGCAGCAAACCTGATGCAAACACTCCGTTAAGATGGCGCTCTAATAACTTGGCTTGGTCTTAGATCCACAAAGCCAACTCTAGTGGGCAAGTCGTTTTTGCCTGTGTATCTCGGCGACTGTGTCTGTCTCTTCATTTGCAAGTGCACGGTTTCCGCAAACCCAGCGTCTCCGCGGGACTCCTGCCTCCTCCCCACCCTGTCCCCCCATTCCCTGCCGTCAGGCCCAGAGTGCTTCCACTTGCTAAACTAAACACCTTCCAAGAATGCGGGTCATCTCGCATGTTTGAGGTGATGCCTGTGTGTGCGAGCAGGTGACACATGGCCTCACGGGCACACACCACCGTGTGGAGTCCGGCTCCCCCGAAGGAGTGGGCCCCAGCAGTATTGGAGGGGGTCAGTGTCCAGCTCGCCAGTGAGACGGCACCAGGCACTGAGCAGAGCCACAGCCTGGGGCAGGGGGCGGTGACTCCCCATCCCAGCTGTGCCCCCCACCCCCGCATCCACCGGTGGTCCTGCCTGCCGCGTCCTGTCAGATTCCACTGAAAGTGCAGGCTGGCAGCAACAATGTGAGCCCAGCCGTGTGGAACCGGCCCGGGAGGGCGGGTGCTGGGCCCTTTCTGAGATTGGTCACCCCTCATTCTGCTCCTGACCTGCTCCCCTCTGCCCGAGGGGCCCACGCTGAGCCGTCCCCTGACCTGGGGCCCGGCCGCCGTCTCAGGACAGATCAAAGGGCAGGGCGGCCCCTCGGCCGGCGAGGGGCCCTTTCCCAGGCCGCCTCAGCGAGCGGCCACCAGGGTTTTGTTCTGGGCCAGGCCGCAGGGCCTGGCTAGTGGAGCCACCTTTGTCTGGCCTGAGAAGTCGGAGGCCCGACTGCCCGCCTGTGTTCATCAAATGATCAAAGGCCCTGGGCCTGGACACGAAAGCTTTCTTACCGTTTCCTTTTCTTAAAAGGAATGAATTGCAGAAGGACTGGAGAAGGCCTCTCCTGCAGCCAGGCCCCCGCGTCAGCCCTGGGCCCCGAGGCCCGCGGGGGATGCTCAGCGGCCAGGCCGGACCACTGCCTGGGGCCTGGTCTGTTAGCACGCGGACTGGGGGGTGGCTTGGCATCCGAATGGGGCGCTGCGGCTCCGCAAGGTGGTGGGAAAGCAGGGATCACCCTGGAAAATCCTGCGTATTTTTCCTGTGGCCACAAACGCGTTTCTAACTCAGGGTTACCATCTTGGGTAGAATCAGGGTTTGGTAGCATTCCCCTCTCACGGAGGAAAGAGCAGCAATGCTGGCTTTGCAGCCAGGGTACTTTCCAAGCCATGCCTTTTACATTTGTGTCTGAGACGTCTCTTCGCCCAGGGTTTTTCATATTTCACCACAATTTTTTAAATGAATGGAGAGCGCCAGACAGATGGGGGGGCTTCCCAAGGATCGTGTTGGCTGGGTTGTCGGGAGGCAGCAGCCTCACTGGCTGAGGGCTGCTCGGCAGGAGCCCCGCCTCTGGGAAGCCGGCCGTGCCTCCTGAGCCCCGGCCACTGGGGTGTCCGCAGGCCCGGGCCAGCCTGGGAACCTGTTCCTTTTGTTTCACTGGGATTTCATCGCATGACGCAGCGTGTGGGCCCGAGTCCGCAGGTGTGCCAGAGACGCCCTGGAAGCTCACGTCGGCTGGGAGTTGGTTCTCAGCAGTCTCAGCACGGAGTGTGAACAGGTGTCCAGCGCCTGTGTGGCCATCTGTCCAGCCCCCAGGCTCCATCCTCAGCAAGCTCACCTGTTTCCTGTTTCCCTGTCCCACGGTGGCATCGGTGAACATCTCCTCTTCCGAAGGGATGGATAATCCCCACCGTACACAGGGTGTGTCGCTTCGTGTCTGGCTTCTCTCTGAGCATCATGTCCTGGGGTTCACCCGTGCTGTGGCAGGTGTCGGGATCGCCTCCCTGGTTGAGGCAGAGTAACACTCCCTCCCGGGATGGACCACACTTACCTAGTTCACCGTCCATCTGGGGACACGGGTTCCCTGCCCCTTTCAGCTGTGGAATCACTACTCCTCCAGTCATGGTGTGCAACCGGCTGTCTGGTTTCTGCTCTCAGTTCTTTGGGGTGAAATACCCAGAGTGCAATTGCTGGGCCATGTGGTCTTCTTAGTTCTGATTTCTCGAGGAGCTCCCATTACTGTTTTCCACAGCAGCTGCACCGTTTTCCATTCCCAACAGCAGCGCCCAAGGAAGGGCTGTAGTTGGTTTCCCCACACCCGCTTGAATACTGTCGTTTTCTGGGGCTTTGACAATAGTCATCCTCGTGGCCGTGAGGTCTTGCTGCGGTTTTGCTTTGCATCTTCCTAAAGACTAGAAATGTCGAGCATCTTTTCATGTGTCTGTTGACCCTTTGGATATTTTCTTTGGGGAAATGAGTATTCAAGTTCTTTTTTTCCATCTTTTAACTGGGCTGTTTGGTTGTTAATGTGTTGTGGGCATTCTTTATATATTGAGGATATCAACCCCTTATCAGATATGTGGTGGTGCAAATACTTCCTCCCATTCTGGGAGAAATAACTTTTCTCCTTGAACTTTAAAACCCAGCACTCCTCCAGAGCTGTACTGCTCAGTCAGCAGCCGCCAGCCACATGTGGCAGCTTACGTGGTGAGATTAAAATACTCACCATGTACTGAGCACCCCAATAGCACAGGTGCCCAGGGTCTGCCACACGGACGGTGCAGAGAAGGCTTCCTATGCAGGAAGCCCCGTGCAGTGGCTCTGCTCCAGAGAGTGTGCCGAGGGTGGTCATGCATGCGTGTCCAGACCACCGTCTCTCTGTCTTCCTGGGCCCCTCGCCCTGTGTCTCCCTCTCTGGGACCTCTCAACTGGTCTCTTCTGCTCACAGCGGTCGGTGAGGTGTTAGAGTGGCCCCAGGAGACCCCTCTCTTGGGGCCACTCCAGCTCTTTCCTTCAGGACCCGGGTCCCAGCCCCGGACTGTGGGTAGTAGGCGCCCTTCCCAGCCCCTTTCCCCTCTCATGGGTCCTTCTGCTCCTCTTGGCCACCACCACCGTCCTATTCCTCCTTTCAGCAAATACTAGGCTGAACCATGGAAGTGCCGTTCCAACCTGCTATTAACTGAGCACCAGGACTTCACAGCGACCCCATCCTCCTGGGGCCTGCACTCCGCGGAGAGAAACAGGCAGTGTCCGCAGCTCAGTGGGGTGCTGAGCACTGTCGAGGCCCCAGAGTGCAGGGCTGGGGTCTACTTTGCCCCCTGACCCCGTCACAGAGCCCCCTGTGCATCTGTAGCCTGTCCTCATAGCACCGAGGACCCGAGGGCTCACTGATTCTGACTCCTGGTTGCAAACTGAGAAAGCAGATCTCCAAGGTTTGGGGACTTGCTGGGAAGCACCCAGCTGGCAAGGCAATGCAGAGCCCTGGCCTTGCTGCAAAGTGGCCAAGCCCCAGTGGCTGGGGGCATGGGGGCTCAGCACAGCAGAGATGCCACCAGGCTGCGTTGGCCAGGGACACGGTGGAGCAGGCAGCTGGACCCTTACAGCCACAGCGGAAACTCCACCAAGGAGGGGAGATGGAGATTGGACGACAGGACCCTGGAAACACTGGCTCGCTGATTCAGGTCTGCCTGGCGCCACGGGGAAGGGGCACGTAGAGCTGGTCCCGGCAGGACTGATGTGGTGCCACTGGACAAGAGGGCTGGAGGGTTAGGACCCCAGGGGTCTGTGCACACAGGGGTCTGCAGGGAGGGCTGAGCTGACCCCGGCCATGGACGCACACATGGATGACCCTTCCAGAGGCAGAACTGATTGGGAGAGGCAGGCTGCAAAGAACAGGGTACATCGGGGGAAACGTCTCACTTTTATGTTTGGCTGAAGCACGAAGACCCGAAGGCCCAGCAGAAAACGGATTCTATAGACCGGTCTGCCTTCTGCGTGGCTTCAAGGTGGTCATGCCCTGTCCTCAGCTCGTTGGAATTTCAGGCTGAAAGAAGTGTTCAGAACCAGGGAGAAGAGTCTCCCTTTTGCTTGGAGAACTTGTGTCCTGCGAGGTGACAGGTGCCCATCTCTTCCCTTGTCTATCCATTTGGAGCTGAGACTCAGGTGGGGGTAGGGGTCCAGGAGCAGCATGGCTGGGGTGTGACTCAGGCCTGGTTGACATGATACACAAAGTGAATTTAATCAGAGAGAAATGAGACGAAATGGAACCAGCTGTTCCTGGAAAACTTCCTAACAAGCCCATCATCTTATCTGGATAGTTTTGTGAACCGTATCCTGCAATTTGCCTCCTAAATGGTCTCCAGCCTGTGGCTCGTCCTGGGCAGGTACAGCTGATGGTTCTTCCCTGTCTCCTACCTGCCGACAGGTGGATAGGGGCCCCATGCTCCTCGGACCACAGCAGGGGCTCCTGGCCGGTGTGGCCACCCCCACCCCATGCCTCTCAGGGGTCAGCCCCGCCCACATGGGCCCCTGTCAGCCCCGCCCACATGGGCCCCTGGCAGCCCCTCCCTCCTCACTCACCCGATGAGAAGCCAGGAACCTGGCTGGACCCCCTCTGCCGTGGTTCAGGGCCGCCCCTCGCAGAGCACCTCCTTCCCCTGGACAGGCAGCAGCCAGCCTGTCTTCTGGGTTCTCCTCTCACTCGTCCCCAAACCCCGACGGCCCATGTCCCCATGAGTGTCGTCCCCATCTGTCCTGCTGGCCCTGGCAGGCCTGGCTCTCCGTATTGAGTGGCATCACTTCAGCTCAGAGGCCGCGACAGTCCTCCTGCCGCACAGGTGCCCTGTAGAGCCATGTGGCCACTCATCCCGGCTGCCTCCCCAACCCAACACACTGTCTCTTTGGAGGCCTCTGAGGCCCAGGAAGGCTGCCATGCCCCAGCCCCTTTCAGCAATAGTTCACAGCTCCTCAACAGGCGGTGAGGGTCTGTCCCTGCTCCTTCCAAGGACCTCTCATCCCTTGCAGGGGATGGGAAGTCCCAGAGCACAGCCACCCAGTCACTGGACAGTGGCGGTCCAAACACCGTGTTAAGAAGGACTATGAGCCCTGTGCTCTGGACAGGCAGCGGGGTCGGGGACCAGGCCTCTGTCACTTTGCATTAGTGACCCCTCCCCCAAAACTCCTGTAGAACGTTCTGTGACAAGTGCTGACATCTGTGCTGCCCTCATGAGCTCACAGCACCCCTGGGGCCTCCCTGGGCCCCTGCGTCTCCTTTCACCAGGAGAGGAGGCACGAGGAGTCCTTAGAACAGGGTCCGGAACTGCTGTCCGCTGAGAAACTGAATGGTACAGTCCCCAGCCAGGCCGCGAACTGGCCGCACACTCAGCTTCTAAACCAGAAATGGACTTGGGGCCGAGGGGGCCGGAGGGCAAGGAGGGCCTTCAATGGGGTTTGGGGGGCCGCTTGGCATCCAGTTCCCTGGAGTACTCGTCCCACAGTCCACGGGAAACAAGGGTCTCCCCGTTCAGGGCAGCTGTGGGTCTGTGAGGCCTGTCCGCCCGCGCTCTGACCCTGCAGGGACTCAGGAACGTGTCCAGGGCCCCACGTGCAGGTCCTAGGGGAGGTGGGCTGGCCCCTGCTCCCGAGCCTTCGTGTCATCGAGGACTCAGTGGGTCCCCCCCCTCTTCTCTGCAGCCACAGACATCACCCAGATGACCACTCACTGTCCCCTTGGAATTCTGACCCATCCACTGGGGACCTGAGTGTGTCCTGGGCCGTGTGTGTCCCGCATGGCTCCTTGTTGTCACTCAGGCTGTGGTGCTGAGAGGTATTGAGGTTCCAGTGGCGGAGGTCTCTGCCTCTGCGTCTGGCCCAGCTGCGACTGCAAGGAGTGGGTGAGATCAGGGGCAGGGTTGGGGGATGATGGGGGGGGGCAAGGTTAGGGGTGTGATCAGGGGGCGGGGCTGGGGGTGTGATCAGAGGCAGGGTTGAGGTGATCAGGGGTTGGGGGTGGGGTGTGAACAGGGGCGGGGTTGGGGTGGTCAGGGGGCGGGGTTAGGGTGCGACGAGGGGGCAGGGTTGGGGTGGACAGGGGTTGGGTTAGGGGGCTGATCAGGGTTGGGTTTAGGGGTGTGATCAGGGGGCAGAGTTGGGGGGTGATCCAAACAGGGAGCGAGCGTCTGGCCGACTCTGGCCTCTCAGCTACTCCTGGCCTTCCCGCCCACCGTTCCTCTACGAGTTTAGCAGTCTCTCCTTCCAGATGGCCTGCGTCTGCAGCCGCAGAGTGCTCGCAGGCCCACGGTGCCGGGCTCCAGTCCGGGGCGTTGCTCCCGGGGGTGCGCCCAGCATCACAGCTGGGCCTGACCGTGCATCGCCAGATGCGTCACGGGGTTCCCGCACCTCTGGCGTGTTATGTGGTGGCGACCTTACTGGGGCGATGTATACACAGTCCTACTCGTGTTTTTTATGAAGATTTGGAGGCATCCCAGTTTCTCCTGAAAAAATGTTATCGAGTTAGTTTCTAAAAGCAAGAGAATACCTGGGCTATTAGGGTTCTGAGGTCCCCAGTTATCAGTGAACAAGATGCTCATTTGTCTCCTTCATCCCAGCGAGACCTCATGAAAGGGAGATTACAGTTAATCTAGAGAGCTTGCCAAAAATTGTCCTCGTTGTAATTTTGACAAAAATTCCACCGATTCAGAGCATCCAGAAACATGAAGTAGAAACTGCTTGGCTCGGAAGACCCAGGACAGAGCATGCGTGTGTGTGTGCACGCGCGCGCCCCTGGGGAGCGTGTAGGAGCTGTGTGCACAGTGTGAGCAGGCATGCATGTGCGTGTGCACGCACGCACCCCTGGGGAGCATGTAGGCGCTGCCTCCTGTGTGCACAGTGTGAGCATGCATGCGTGTGTGTGTGTGTCAGTGTGGGGCTGAGGTCAGGAGGGGGCACCCCCACTGGAGGCACCCGGAGTGGGAGGAGGGCTGTCCTCTGGCTGCGGTGACAGCCACTCAGGCCGACCACCGGGTGAGGACTCACACAGCCCCTGCCCATCACTGCCCAGCCCTTCCTTCCAAAACGGAGCTCAGCTGACAAGCACAGACCCTGGGGCCCAGCTCAGCACACGGACAGCTCTGCCCCGGCCCTGGCCCCTTCAGGTGTATTCAGCGTTTCCTGGGTCCCCCCAGAGGGTGGGGTCGAGACACTTTCCTCCCGCAAGATTCAGACCTCTTTCTCTTGCGCACTCGACGCGTAATGTCGTTTATGCTGAAGAGAGAGGGACCCACCGCCTCCCCGCAGTGCGGCTCGCAAAGCCTTCTGGGTAAAGCTCGGAGCGGGACGCCTTTCTGTTTCTGACAGGACGTCACTGGGGCCCGGGACGCGCCGCTGAAGGGACAGAGGGGCTGGCTCCTGACCACGCGCCGTGGCCCGGTCACGGGGAGGAGCGGCGCGGCCAAGGTCGCGGGTCCCCCGCCTCCCTCGCCCGCTGGCCGGCTCCGGGAAATCAGGCAGGCCGGGGACAGGCGCCGGTGGCCTGTTTGCTTGGTTTTCTCCCACTTCAGGTTGATTCTCTCGTCATAAAAAAAAAGCAGTTTTAATATTTTTAGCACTAGTGCTCTTTTAATGTTTCTCCTGTAATGGTTACTGCTTCTATCTAAAGCTTACAAAACCTCTGTTGTCCTGAAAGCGCATTTAACCGATATATGAACTCCAGAGCCGATGGCCCGAGAGCCTTAGGAAGCTGAAGCCCCAGCTGCTCCTGTGTACCGAGCGGTGCCCGGGCTGGCCCCAGCCAGGCTCTCTCAGGACCCAGCCAGCCGGCCCGTGTGCCTGGAGTCGGCAGTGTGCCCGTGGGGTCGTGGGCACCGGGAGAGACGGGTCAGGCTGGATGCTCACCTCGTACGTTGCTGGGCCCACACCCACAGGCAGCCTCTGCCTCAGTCGCACATTCATGCAGCCACCAGCTCACACTGACCACAGAACGACTCACATGTGTTCCTCTGGCGTCTGAACAGCGGTGACGCCTCTCCGGTGGGAGAGACCGAGAGCCTGTCCCCAAACCACCCCGAGCACTCCCGGTGCTGGTTTTGTTGGCCCGTCTTCTGTCTGAGTTTTATTTGCATCTGTGAAGGCTGAGCACTGAAGAATTGATGCTTTCAAACTGTGGTGCTGGAGGAGACTCTTGAGAGTCCCTTGGACTGCAAGCAGATCAAACCAGTGAATACTAAAGGAGATCGACCTGAATATTCATCGGAAGGACTGATGTTCAAGTTCCAATACTTTGGCCACCTGATGCAAAGAGCTGACTCAGTGGAAAAGACCCTGATGCTGGGGAAGATTGAGGGCAGGAGAAGGGGACGACAGAGGATGAGATGGTTGGATGGCATCACCAACTCAATGGACATGAGTTTGAGATCACCATCCGGGAGATGGTGAAGGACAGAGGAGCCTGGAGTGCTGCAGTCCATGGGGTCACAAAGAGTCACTGTTCACATGCCTTTCAACCTGGGCAGCGCACTGCGTGTATCCATTCACCTGGACTCTAATGTGTGGTCTGTTGAATGGGATTTGTAGAGAGAACTCCATCTAAATGTTCTCCTTCAGGTGACGCTACTCCAGTCACCCAGCATCACTGCAGTAAAGCCAGGGAGACTTTGTCCTTGGCAGCTGGTCGGGGGATCACCCAGATGCTGCCTGGGGAGGGGACCTCCCGTGGCCCCACGTGGAGCCCTGCCGGGAGCCGTCTCAGGGCGACCGAGTGACGGGGGTTCGAGACCGCATGCCGGCTCTCCTGCTCAGACTAGCCTTTTGGGGACAAATGGCTGTTGGAAGAGTCTTTCAAACCAGTTCCAAGGAGCAAAGATGCACCTGAGCAAAGTTCAAGAGAGAGGAGAGAGGGGTTAGGTCTGGAGCCCTTGGACCCCTGAGGCTTTCATTGTAAAGGACTAGGCTCATCTCCATCTGATGAATCTGCACCACGCAGGCGCAGATGTGACGGCGGTGGGGCCAGAGCTGCCCCAGGGGCGGCCGGCCTGGGATCTCTTCCACGTCTGGGTCCGATGATCACAGCCACTGGCTCTGCGACCCAGACAAGCCTTGATTTCCTCTGAACAGGGGGTGGTAACCCACCTGATGCGTGAGAGGAAGTGTTGACAGGACACCTACCCACTGTGGGGCTGGTGGGTGTGTCCTGGCCAAGCCCACTGTGCTGCCCGCCCAGCCCCCGCGTCTGCCAAGATCACACTGCAGACGCTCACCTCTGAACTGGAAGAGGTTCGGGCGCTGGGGACCCAGCCCTGTTCACTGTTCACCTACCAGAGGTCCTGGCAAGACAGGAAAACGAGAGTATATGTGGAATTCATAATTCATAAGATTGCATTTTTAACCCAAACAGTACTGTTTCCGTGGCCCCCGAGGCACCTGGAGGTGGGGGGGGGTGTGTCTGAGGGGCTCTCAGCCACAGTACCGACCCGCCCGTGGGCACACTGGGCGCCTCAGCCTTCCTTAGCGTTCGGAACACTCGCTTCTAACAGAAGGCAGCTCTTTAGAAGCCAGCGTTAGGGGTATAAGACGGACAAGGTTAGTCTACCCTTTCATTTCTCTAAGTGAAAATCCTATGCAAGAGAAACTAAAGCTTACGTGCTCCGTTCTGTGACTGAAAACTTCCTTGGGACTTGCTGGTGGCCTCGTGGTTGGGACTCACTGCCTTCACTGCCCTGGCCAGGGTTCTGTCCCTGATCGGGGAACTGAGATCTTGCAAGTCTCACAGCCAAAATAATAAAAATCTTGAAACGCCACCAAATAAAACTGAGTAAAGCCCTAGTCTGTCCTGGCTGCAGCTTGGCATGGGTGTGTGTATCTGCCTCTGATAGCATGCTTCAGCCCAGCTTTCTTGAGCCAGCACTTACGAAAGCCGCCTTGCCCTGTGTTCCTGTGTGAACCCCGAAATGCCCCTCCTGGCCAGGCAGCCAAAGGATGACGGTCACTGTCATCTGGCCGCTGAGCCCGGAGGCCCCGGCAGTGGGTGAGGGGCACCAGTGTGCACTCTGCCTGTCTGAGCCCAGTGTGTGTCTGTTGCAGGCGCTAAGGAGATCGACATCGCCGCCACCCTGGAGCATCTGAGAGACCAGCGGCCGGGCATGGTCCAGACCAAGGTACGAGTGGCCAGGCCTGGGGCTCAGGGACTCGGGGCTCGTGGGGGGCAGTTTTCTCAAGAGGAGCGAGGGGCAGGCCAGCCGGCCGCCTCCCACGCCAGTCGGACATGGGCTGTCCATCCCAGGAGGTCGGGGTGGCTCCGGCTGCAGCCCCAACATTCCAGCCTGAGCAGGTGCGGTCAGACCTCAGGTCCCGGGACCCTCCGTGTGCCAGATGGGGGGAGCCGGAGAGCAGCGCGGTCTCCCCGTCAGAGGCCAGCGACGCATGTGGCATGTTCTGTCCGCCCAAGCCCACAGCCACAGCCCCACCGTGAGGTCATCAGGACGGCGGTCACCAGGGTGTCCCCGGGCTGTGCTGGGCCCCTGGGCACCCTGAGGGGCTCACTTGCGTAGTTACTGAAAAGGCTAAGTTTGCAGCCAGAGGAGCAGAGACTAAAGATCCCTGGACAGCCTTGGGTTCACCGGAGCTGGAACCAAGGTCCACGTGATGGCCCATCCCCTTAATCTTGGAGAGGTGTCTGTGTCCAGCCACAAACACCCCGCACACCCTGCAGTCGTAAACACAGGATCCTCTCCTTCCCGGTGTAGCCCGGACTCTCCAGGTGCCGTCAGCGCCTCCACTAAAGCCACCCTTGCGACATCACGGCTTTATGCTGAAGAGGACTTCAGTTATAAAAGTTATAAAAGCTCTCCTGGGAGACCAGGCCGCGTTGTGCTCCAGTGCCTAGTAGTGAGGCTCTGGGACCCCCATTGTCCCAGCTCGGGGTCTTACTGTCCCCACAGAGTGTGAGCAGCTCCTGGGTCCTGCTCTGTGCCACAGGCAGGACTGGCAGTGTCAACCTCGAGGGAGGGAGCACAGTCTTCACTCCGCCCACTCTATTGGGAGGGAAGGAGCCCAGCGCCTAGTAAACTCCAGCGAGCACACTTTGACCCTGAAGGTCATTTCTCAGAACACCTTCGTGGGCCCCTTTGGCTGGTTCCACATTGTCAAAGTCAGCCCCGAGCATTGAGGCAAAACCAACTCAGTTCCTTCATGTAGGGCCAGGAAACCATTCCAGGTAGAACCAGAGGACATGCCTGGCGGTCGGATCTCTGCGGCCACCACCGTTCTCTGCTGCCCACTCTTCCTCCACTGGCAGTTGGTGGGGCCCTTGGGAGAGCTGGACCCTGTCCACGCCCGTTTGCCATCCCAGTGACCAGCAGCCCACGGGTCTAGTGCCCCTCGCGGGGCTGTCCTACTGGACTGCCCGTGCCACGGGTGGTGGCCGACTCATCCAGAAATCCAGGGTCGGCTCCCTGTCCGGGAGGGTCTGGCTCCGCGTCCACCAGCAGCCTCACAGCTTCACACGGCCCAGAACCGGGGTGGAGGGCGGGGGCAGCTCTTACCCAGGAAGGAGAAGCAGGTTCTGTCTCTGGCCGACCCGCTGCCTAGTGGTACCACCTCCCGGCCCCACGAGCCCAGGGCTGTGGGGTCTGCTGCCCGCCCTCCCAGCCGGCCGGTACCTTGGCAGCGCTGTGAATGGCCCTGCTTGGCCCCAGGCCCCATCCACCGTGTGGGCCAGTGAGCAGAGAGGGTTTAATGATCGCAGTCAGGGCACAGGGCAGGTCTGCCCCGGCTTTGTCACTTTACAAAGCAGCGGGACCCAAAGAGCCGTCCTGCGCCTTGTCCTGTTTCTGCGTCATCGCGAGACTGCAGTCTGCCGTCAGCAGGCCGCCGTTCGGGAGGAGGCGTCCAGTGAGGCTGCGCCCGTGTCTTGGACTCTGTCCTGTGCACACCATGCGCGCTGCCCGACCACTGGCTTGAGAGGCGGTGGCGGGAGGCGGCTTCCCCGGGGTTTGGCAGTCCGGGTGACAGCGGGCCTGAGCACAGGCCTCGAGGGGAGGAGAGGTCCGTCCAGGTGGGCACACGGGGTGAGGAGGTGCTGGACGCAGGTGGATGGGCCTCCCGCCGACCCAGCCCTGAGGTGGCCCCTGCACGTGGGCCTGGAGGCTCATCCCCGGGAGAGCCCACCGTGTCAGGGGAGGCTCGTGGCTGCCAGCAGAAGCTCTGAGCTAGAACCTGGCAGGTCATCCCTGGTGGCTCAGACGGTAAAGAATCTGCCTGCAGTGCAGGAGACCCAGGTTTGATTCCTGAATCAGGAAGATCCCACGGAGAAGGGAATGGCAACCCACTCCAGTATCCTTGCCTGGAGAATCCCATGGACAGAGGGGAGCCTGGCGGGCTACAGCCCATGGGGTCGCAGAGAGTCGGACACAGCCAAGTGACAGAGCACAGAACAGCACGTGTGTTTCTATTATGTGCGGTCATTCAGAGTGGAAATCTGTCATTCTTTTTGGCGTTGGACTCGTCTATCGATGACTGGATATCACCATCTATTGACGACTGGTTATCAAGTATCTAAGTCATTGATAGGGCTCTCCTCCATCAAAAATCCTTAACTGCTGTTAAGGGAGTGTTTGCATAGTTTATTCTTTTGTAAGTTCTTTGGTGTGATGGGGAAGTACTGGATACACTGCTCTGAGTGTTTCATGCCGAGCTGGGAGCAGATTGTGGACTCAGGAAGCCTGCAGGACAGGTGGGCTCGTCCTCTGTCTGCCGAGCCCCCGTTTCTGGAGGAGCAGACGGCTCCGACACCTGGGACTTGCCCCGGTTTCCCCTCAGCAGTCCTGCAGGTTCTGCCGGCACGAGAAGCCTGTCCCACCCCGGGTGCACACATGTGCTCACGTCTTAGGTTGGCACAGTTGAGGGTGAGACGAGGTTTCTTGGCAAACAGAAGCGAGTCAGATTGAGCCGGACAGTGGGTGGCTTTCCAGAGAGCGCGAGTACCACTCTTCCCATTCTGAGGCCAGGGAACCCTGAGGGGTCGTGACTGTGACCGTTTCCAGTGAGTCTCAGAAGGACAGAAGGCTGCGCCCAGCCCCGCCCCTCGGGGGCCATGCTGGGGCTGGGGTCAGAAGGAGCCAGGGAGGGGGCCGCACAGGGCATCCGGCAGCCTCTGTCCCACAAGCACGTCCACCCCAGCTTCTCCAGCAACAGAGGGGACATGAACACAAGACGTGCAGCCTGTCTGCACCGGGTCTCTTCCCGCAAACACGCACCCTGCCCGCCTCCCACGGAGTCTGCAGCTCTTCCCTTTCCTCCCTAAACAGCTTCTCTCTGCAGGGTGACACGGGAGCCCACGGCTGGAGCAGAAGGGGCCCCGCTCACGTCTGCCTCTTCTGTCCCTCCAGGAGCAGTTCGAGTTTGCCCTGACGGCCGTGGCCGAGGAGGTGAACGCCATCCTCAAAGCCTTTCCCCAGTGAGGTCAGAGGCGCCCATGACCAGGGGCCCCGTCGGCGACCACGGACGTCATGACCGCGTCTCCTAGTGCAACTGCCTAGTGATCTAGTCCTTAAGACTCTACAGTCAGCGCAGTTTAGCCCATAAATGTGTGTTTTTGTTCAGCCAAATAACGATAAAGGGAAATCTGTGGGCAGATGCAATGATGGGGGGCAATCAGTTCATCTATTTTCGATTTCTTGAAAAAACTATATTTTTCCTTAAAACACACATCCACGTTCTTAATTGCCAATCATGTCGTATGGACGGCACCGTCAGGGCGGTCCCCAGAAGAGAGCTGCCTTGTGATCTGTCCCTTTCTGGAGCAGGGTCAGCCATGCAGGGAGGGGCCCAGAGGGGCCACCAGGCCACCCGCAGTAGAAGACACACTTGGCGTTTGTGCTTAAGGCTGTGCACCACCGGGAGAAACCGCCAGCTTCTTCAGGAGTTAGGTGGACCTGACGGTGGCATTCTGCAGCTTTGGGGTAGATCATAAAACACAATCGTGCCAGCTCCTCGTCCAGTCTGGGCTGCTGCACACCCTTCCCCAAGCACTGTTGGGGGACAGTGACAGCCCCTCCCAAACTTCCACTCCCCCAGGACAGCCAGGGCCCTGGGAGCAAACGCTTTCCCACCCAGAGTGCCTCCTTCCTGGCCAGCAGCCCAGGGACACTTGGCAAGGCTCTGGCAGAGCCCCGTCCTCCAGACATGGCTTTTAACTACAAATAGGGGTTTACACGTGTGTGCTAAGTCACTTCAGTCACGTCTGACTCTTTGCGACCCCATGGACTGTAGCCCGCCAAGCTCCTCTGTCCATGGGATTGCCCAGGCAAGAATACTGGATTTCACCCAGATGCAGCTAAACGCTTCCTTGAGGGGTAATGAAAATGGGGGGCAGACCTCTGTGGTCCCCTCCCCAGGAAGGCTCGGGCCCTGCTGGCATCCAGAGAGGACCAGGAGTGCCCTCACCGTGGGGGAAGTGCAGGGAGACCCACGGTTTTTTGCTTCTTGCCTGCGTGGGATCTGAGCGTCTGGGACACGCGGCAGCCGGGCCCCTCCCGGGGCTCAGGCTCCTGGCCTCTCGGGCTGATCCCTGTCTGATGTCACACAGACACGCGTCTAGCGACCCTTCAGATTTGCCAAAATAGCACTCGGGCACCAAAGTTACCGCCCCCACCCCAAACAGAAGAATGCACTTCACTAAGCTGAGACAGTTCAACGCCTAGGGAGCTGAGCTGGCTGCTCTGTGTCGCTGGCCTCGTTTTAGGGAGTAAAACGCTCCCAGTGGCCCTGGGCCCTCTGCTTCCTGTGTGGCACACCGTTCTTTCATCTTAAATAGATGCCACGTCTCAAAAAACGGAAGGGGGAAGGTGGCCGACCGAATGGGGAGAAAGATGCCAAGATACTGTTTGTGTCTTTAAATGCTGTTGTCCTGTGTATCTGCTTTAATATATCCATCATTTCCTTCCCAACGTTGTTTCTCTCTACCTGGAATCTAAACAATCAATGGAAACTAGTTTATCTGAACATAGCAAGCATATACCTACTTGTAATTTCTACCATTTTATGTTTCTTCAGTGTGAGATACATAAATATATTTAATTGTGTCTGATTAAACTTCTGATTTCACATTTGAATGATCTTTATTTGGATGAGAGAGCAGTTTGGGGTTTTTTTTTTGCCCCATACATCCTGTTTTGTAAAAGTGTGGGCGTTTAGATGCCAGAACAAAGTGTGCGCATCCATGGAGCTCTGTACCGAGCTGGGTGTGTACAGGGGCCAGAGTGTCGCATATGGCTGAGAGTCTGTTCATTCAAACGTGATGGAACAGCCTCAGGCAGACGTCGGGGCGTGCTCCGTCCTGGTGTCCCTGCCACCTCTCCACTGTGTGTGTCTGCCCAGGAAGCGGCCGGGAGCGGTGGCCCGTCCTTGCTGCCCACAGAGGAGGGGGCTCCCCCATCTCACAGAGACACGAGCCTCCCCAGGAGCCGCTCAGCCCGGGGACACGCTGGGAGCAGTGAGACCAGCCGGGATGGCCCTGCTGCTGTGACCCGCCCCGCTCTGTGCGGCCTGTCTCCGCGGGCGGTGGTGAGACCCAGGGGCCCGTTTCTCAGGAAATCAGCCCCCCCCCACCCCCGCCGGTCTCCACCGCGGGGCGTCCGCCTCCGCTCCGTTGGCTCTGCCCCTGCGGGCCCCTCCTTCCCTGAGTTTGCATCTCATCAGGGTCCTGCCAGGGCGTCCAGCGCGCTTCTGGGAGTCGCTGTAATTGATACCTGAGCACTTGAAACAGGTGACACGTCTCGAGACAAGCACGTGTGAGAGTCTGCGTGGGGCCTGAAGAGGCCCCTCCAACCAGGGCGTGTGGGGTGCTGAGCAGAATGGACTTTGAAACTGTCACGCGTAGCCAGCTCTGAAGACAGACGGAATGCGGAGGGGGGGGCGGACCCTCAGGCTGGGGGGCCAGTGCACGAGGGGCTGGGGCTGCACGCGGCCAGCCACCCCGCCGTCGGCACCCCCGAGCTGACGCAGGAGGGCCGCAGTGCCACGGGGGCCCTGCGTCGGCGGCTCCCGTGTGGACACCAGCGGACGCTGCCACCTGGCCCGACGAGGCGGCAGAGACATGCTCATCCCCAGGCCGGCGACTCCTCTGTGGAGCTGGGGCATGGCCTCTGGGCCTGGAGGACCGTGTCCACATGTCTGCGTGCTCTTCGGACCCTCGCTTGCAGATGCCACACGCTTTTAATCCCATTCACAGTGTCTTCCCCAGCCCGTGCTTAAGGTCTAGGCAATCACCCAGACAACAGTAAAGCCTTGATTGGCCAGACTTGCTGATTTCTGGGCTGCAAACACACCCACCAGGAATGGTGTCAATGCCGACTCACTAGGTGAGCTGCAAAGACAGCCGCTAGAGCCGTGAGAGGGAAGCGCCACCCAAACAGGAAGGGGTGCGTCTCGAGTGTTCTGCCACCTATGTCTTCATCCAATGTGTCAGTTACCATAATTTGATTTTAATCATGGCTATATTTAACAACCAGCTTGTAACACTCCCAAAAATTTAACAGTCTGCTCCTGCCAGTCCACACGAGCCGGCTGTGGTACGCCTCTGCCTCGAGACCATGGAGAAGTCTGGAGAAAGGCCGGCCCCACCATCCAGCCTGAAGATGGGTGCCCTGCCAGAGAGGCTGGGGCTTGTTCCCCACGCCCACGGGGCTCAGGGAGTCCTCGACATGAACAGGATGAAAATCTGACGAGACGCAGATGAAGCCCTGAGGTCTTCACCTCATGGAGGGAGAACGACTCAGATGGACCACGTGCAAGCCCCAGAGGAGATGTCCCTGTGATGCTCAGTGCCAGATGAACCCTCACTGAGCGCAGGAGGCCAGGGATGCCACTGTGGTGACGCGCGGGGACGTGACTCGGGAAGACAGCCGTCGATTTAAACACCGGAAATGGCAGTGAGGAAGAACAGCAGAAAGCAAAGAGCAAGGGGCTCTGCAACAGGACCGGCAAACTCGGCGAGGCAGGGACAGTGTCCTAGAAACAGGACAGGCCGCCAGAGGGGGAGAGAGATGGGCGCCGGAGACCCCGAGGGGCGGACGTCCAGGTGCGAGGGAAGAGTCTCGGGATGAGATGAAGTCAGGAACTACCTACTGTCTTGGCACAGGGACACGTGGTAGCCAGGCATCCCGGCGATGGTTCCGAAATGTGCAGAAATATTGAACAACCGTGTGGTGTAACAAGAACTTACATAGCGTTGAAGGTAAACGCTACTTCAAAAACCAACAAACTTGTGGAAATAGAGATGAGATTTGTGGCTACCAGAGGCGGGAGGTGGAAGGAAGCGGAAAAGAGTTCTCATCACAAGGAAAAAATTCTGTTTCTTCCATTTTGTATCTGTTTGAAACGATGGGTGTTCACCGTAATTATTATAGTCATCGGTCATTCCTCTACCTGCCTTACTTACCCCATGTGTATGTAAATTATGGAAGGAGAGAGGGAAAGAACCCAACCAAGCTCTGGAAGGAAACCCAAGGGGAGCAGTTATTCAGAAACCAGAGACAGGCAGTCCAGACGAGACAGAAGGTAGGCAGCAGCTGAAGCCAGAGCTGTGGACTGGAGGATGGAAACACGCAGTGAGCGTGCGACAACGTGACCGCGTGCAGGTCGCAGCGGGCAGGACGCATGCCCTGAACCGGGGACTGAAGAGGGTGCCGAGGCTTGCAGGAGTGGCGGCCTCCTCCAGGGTGTATGCCGAGCCTGCATCCGGGGTCCACATTCCATCCCCAGTCTCAGTCAGGAGAGCCAGGCCCTCAGCACCCTTCCCAAGGCTGGCTCCAGCTCAGAGCCGGCAGCAGGCCCTGTGTGAAATTTCATTATCAAGGTGGAGAAGACTCTTGAGAGTCCCTTGGACTGCAAGGAGATCCAACCAGTCCATCCTAAAGGAAATCAGTCCTGAATATTCATTGGAAGGACTGATGCTGAAGCTGAAACTCCAATACTTTGGCCACCTGACATGAAGAAGTGACTCATTTGAAAAGCCCCTGATGCTGGGAAAGATTGAAGGTGGGAGGAGAAGGGGACCACAGAGGATGAGGTGGTTGGATAGCATCACTGACTCGATGGACATGAGTTTGGGTGGACTCCAGGAGATAGTGAGGGACAGGGAAGCCTGGCATGCTGCAGTCCATGGGGTCGCAGAGTCGGACATGACTGAGCGACAGAACTGAACTGAATTGAGCCCTCCTTCTCTATTGGCGCCAGGGACCCAGGCTATGAGTCTCCCAACCACTAGGAGGGCGCTCTTCCCTGAAAATACCCGGCAATTAGTGTGCGCCATGTGTATACCCTGCTGGGGTTGGGCCGTGCAGTGGGAGGTTCAGTTCCTGGTCTTCAAGATCCACCAGGAAACACGGGTGCCTGGGGGGCCACAGAGCAGCGTGTGACGCTGCCTTGGACCCCAGTCCTCCCCAGGGGCCCGTGAGGGGCATGGGGGGTGAGCCCCCCCCTTCATGGGCTCAGCGGCTCTCAGCGCACACCTGGGAAGACAGGCTCCGAACTCGTCCCGACGCTCGCCAGCGCCTGCATGGCTCCCGGCACAGGGCGTGCTGGGGTGGGTGTCGCCAGCGCCCCCACGTCTCCAGGGCACAGAGGGTGCTGGGGCGGGTGTCGCCAGCGCCTGCACGGCTCCTGGGCACAGGGCGTGCTGGGGCGGGTGTCTCACCGCTCACCTTCACAACCTCAAGGCTGAACCGTCACTGTTCCCTGAGCTGACGGTGACTTTCACAAGCTGTTAGATGCGATCTGGCCAAGAGGAAACCGACAGCCCACCTATCGCATGCCATAAACTAGGCCATCCACAGCGTGCCCGGCGCTTCTTCAGATGGCGCCCCGGGGTCTGTGTCGGGGCAGGGGTGGGCTCATTGGAGTTCCCGGATGATGCGCGGGGTGGGGGGTGGGGAGGGGGCGGGGGGTGGACACCCACGCACCAGCTGGCAGGTCCAGCCTTGTTAAAAACGCCCACCTCCCCTGGAAGCCCCGAGCCCTCACAGGAGGGGCTGGGGTCCCTGGGGCAGCCCACAGCCTGACTCTAAGAGTCTGCCCCTCCCCCCCCGGTGTCACTCTCCAGCGCCGCCCCCCAAAAAGCTAACCACATTCGGGCACCCCAACCTGCCCTCGGGGGTCAGTGCTTGTAGAGAATTCTGCATCCTCCCAAGACACCCAGGTCACAGGGGTCAGCACCCCCTCTCCACCCACACCAAGTCCATTCGCCACCTCAGCCTGGCACCGCTGAGGTCCTGCAGCCAGGTCACCCAGGTCCACCCCGTGTCCACCTCGTGTCCTCGCTGCTCCATCTCCATGGCTGGGAGCAGCGTCTCCTCTGCAGGGTTGTGGGTGAAAATGCTCCCCGCAAACCCCTGCCCAATCCTGGCCCACCATTGAGTGCTGCCTCTGGGCCTCCCTGGCCAGGACGTGCCACGTGAGTTGATGCTGTTGATCTGATTTATTGGGTGGTGCATGCGAAGAAGGCATGTTCAGGAAGCTTTGCTTTTTTCTTACAAAATTGACGCCCATGCTTTTAAAAAGCCGTTTGCTCACCTCTGCTCCTAGTCGTCTCCCTGCTCTCTCACTCCTGCTTTCAAATTCCAACAAGAAAGCCCCACCGTCAGCCCGCAGCAATATTATGTGTCGTCTGCGTTGTGTTTATTAATCAAGTAGAGCGCTAGTAAAAAATACCTTCATAATTAGCGGAACAGGCATTAATTCAAAGATGTTTATTGGAATAGAAAATTAGAATTTGATTACACCTTTGTTCCTAAACAATGGCCGGTTTTCGTTTTGTTGGGGGTATTTGTTTAGAGAAGGGTCTTCGCCGTCTAGGTCGCTCCGTTTCTTAGAGAACCGTACGGCGCGTGTCATCTGTCTGCGTGGATGCCGCGGTCGGCCCCGGACGGCGCTCTCAGGAGCCGGGATGTGCGCTTCGGCCGGGCCATGACCGCCGGTCCCCCGGGCCGAGCCCGGCGCGCTGCAGACTCGGTGCGGTGGGCGTGGGGACGCGTGGGGACCCCCGCAGGCACGGCCCCTCTTTCCGGAACCCGGGCTTCCAGAGTCCGTCCGCACAGGTCGGGGCGCCGCGCGCTGGCGAGTTTGCTTGCGCCTCGGAGAGAAGCCGAGTCCCAGGGAGGCCGACGGCGAGGGGAGGCCGGCTCTCAGGATGAAAGGAGGCCAGAGGCGCCTCCACGCCGCCCTGGGCTCGCCCTCCTCCGCTCACCCTGGCCGAGGGGCAGCCCGTGTCCAGCCCCTCTGACCGTCTCTCTCCCCCTGCTTGTCTGTCCTCCACCTGTCTGTCTGTCTGCTCTCTCCTCCCTCCTGGGGTGTCTGCTTTGAAAGAGCAGCTTACACACACGTCTTAGGGTTCGGACTGGCTCAATGTCTAACGCGAACCCAAGACCTTGAACATTTCCTCCTGTCTCTACTTTATTTCCTGACACAATCATAGTTACAATGTAGTGATAATTTATCAAGTCATTGAAAGTAGCTTCTCCCGTCCACAGACGCTGTTTCCTCAGGCCTCAAGTCCGTCAGACCAACTTTGTAATATGCCTGGTGGCAGGATGTTTGGGGCTCTTTCTCCTCACTCCTGTAAACTATCCCAGGAGAGGAAGCACCCTCGCAAGGCCACAGCCTCGGTGTCCTCACGCCCGGCCTCCGCCCTGAGCCCTGAGCCTCGGTTTCTCCCCGAGTTTAGAAGGAGAGGGACGTGGTCCCCGCCCCCAGCATGGATGGGGACCCAGCCCCGGGCAGGCCACCCCTCCCTCACCTCGGCCACACGAGCTGAGGATCAGCCCCAGCTGCTTCCTCCAGGGCCACTGGGCCCTCCTTGCCACTCAGCCACCTGGAGAAGCCCCGCTTCTGCTTAACTGCGGCCAGACTGCTTCCTTCTGGAACTCCGAGGGCCTCACACACTCTCTTCTTTTCCGTTTCATGGAAATCAGAAAAATCAATCCCCGAGCAGTCAGGCTGGTCAGTCCCTGCAGAGGAGGAACAGGCCGCTCCTGAGCAGGGTCCCCGGGGGCCTTTCCAGGGGCTCCCCAGGCCCCCCCCACCTCCTGCAGGCAGACGGTGCCCCCACTATGCCCACTGTGTGCCAGAGCCCGAACGGGGGCCACGGGCAGGAGGGTGGGTGGCGGGCGTGGGGTGCCCTCCCTTCTCACCATGTCAGCAGCCTTGTTTATTCGCATTTGATAATTGTGTTTCGTGAGTTCAAATGTGTATTTATTATCAGAACACATTCTCACTAAGAAACAGTGAAAATTTTTCAAAATACTGAGAAACAAGGCTGTTTTGGTCAACTCCAAAATCCTAAAGTCAGGATTTACAGAGAATTCCCACAGTCTCATAGCAAATAGGACCCAGTGGAAGGCCGAGGATCCTGGCCCCTCCAGGCTTGGGGGGCTCAGCATCTGAAAGGCCCAGGACTGAAGGCTGGCTATGCAGGGGTGAGGACACCCCAACAAGGGCTGCCGGAGGGGCTGCGAGACCCCTGTTAAGAGGCTGACCTCACAGAAGGCCTTCTGCTGGGGACAGGGGGGCACGGAGAGACAGTGTTGGCAGGTGGGAGGGCGCAGGCATGCGGTCAGTAGAGGGGATGCACATGTGCATTTATGTGTGTGCTCGTGTGTGCTTGAATGTGTCCACATGCACAAGTGTGTGTGCGTGTCTGCTTGTGTTTTTGTGTGTGCATGCATGTGCTCGTGTGAATTGTGGTTGCTTGTGTGTGCACACGTGTACACTGGTGTGTGCGTGTGTGTACATGCACACGTGTGCTCAAGTGTGTGCACATGTGTGTGCCCGTGTCAGCGTGAGGAGGTGGAGAGGCCCTGGGGCAGCAATGTGGGGGTGGGGGAGGCGCCAAGGAAAGTTGGGTCGCAGATTTGAGAGGTGAGTCACAGAGGAGGCAGGATTGGCCCCTGTGGACCCCAGCCGGGGCTGACTGCTCAGGGCTGGCAAGGCTGCCGTGGTCAGTCAAACTGCTTAGCACCCGGGAGGATCACTGAGGCCCGGACGGCTCGTCGGCACCAGAGCAGCGGCTGGCCCTACGGCCATGTGTGCTGCCCTGGCCCACAGGCCAGGCTGGTTTTCAGCTCCCATTTGCCCCCTCAGCCGAGGGCCCTTGTGCAGTGCACAACATACCCGACTGCACTTGGGTGGTGGAAAGCCCGGGTACCTGGCCTGCCGCACACAAGGCTGAGTAGCAGCTGGACAGGCACAGGAAGGCAGCCAAGAGCTGGTGGCACCAAGTCCCACCAGCTGCCCAGGCTCAGGACACAGGGTCCCATCTAGCCGTGAGGGCCATGGGGAAGCCGAGGGCAGAGTCCAGGGCCCAGCTCACTGAGAGAAGCTGGGCATCTGGGTTTGTAACAAGCGTTGCAGGAGCGTCAGGGTCCATATCCAGAGAAACACCCAATCTCAGGCTTGGCAGGAACACAGGGCAGAGAGCGAGAGAGACAGGGCACACACCTGGGCTGCACTCTGCTCCCCGTCATCCCCTCCATGTGTTCATCTTTGCAAACCGCTCCCGGTTCTGCTGTGCAACAAAAGACAGAAATAACACTTAATGCCCGTCACCCGGAGAGGTTCTGTCCAGAGACTACCTGGTCTGCCAGCCCCACGCCGAGTCCGCTGATCCTCCTAAAGTGGCTTCTTTGCCCAGAGTCGACCCTGCATCCCGGTCCTGTCCCCAAACCAGAAAGGGCTGAGTTGAGGGTAAATGTCAGACAGATGCAGGTCTTTTTAAATTCAGTTCATTTCAGTTGCTCAGTCGTGTCCGACCCTTTGTGACCCCAGGGACTGCAGCACGCCGAGCTTCCCTGTCCATCACCAGCTCCCGAAGTTTACTCAAACTCATGTTCATCGAGTTGGTGATGCCATCCAACCATCTCATCCCGTCATCTCCTTCTCCTCCCGCCTTCAATCTTTCCCAGCATCACGGTCTTTTCCATTGAGTCAGGTTTTCGCATCAGGTAGCCAAAGTAAGGTTTCCAGGCTACCGTAAGCATAGGGAAGCCATTATCACAGGCTCTGAAAGATTCAGAAACCAACCAAAGGGAAATCAAGTTTGGCGGTAAGAGAAGCTTTGCCTGCCTAGCAAAGTGTTCAGCCAAAGCCAGAAACGATTATGTCCTTCTGCACAGCTTACTAAACGTTGATTTCAGCAACAGCATATTTGCAGCAGGAGACAGAAGTAGCTTCAAATTCAGTTTTACCAAAAATATGAAATCAAAAGTGTATTCTTTGATCTGAAGTGAAGGCCGAGTCCACAAGCCTTTAGCTTGTTGGGAGACACTCGTCTTCCGCCAGCCACCCCCAGCCTCCCGGTCTGCACACCCGTCCCGCCCAGGGAGATGTGGGTCACAGCTCAGCCGCCACGGGGGAGGAGCCAGCGGACACCCGGGGCCACACGGCCCGTCCCACTGGAGGCCGTGGCACCTGCCAGCACGGGGCCAGCGCTGCTGATACTGCGGACGGTCAGAGAGGGGCGGAAGCTTCATGGAGGTGTTACACTTTGGGGGGTCAAAAAATACGCATACGAGTGTCACTGGTAGCATGAGGCAGAAACCCTGAGACGTGTTATGTCAGGTTCACAATCTCCATAAAATTGTTCGGTGTACGAGCATAAAATGAAACCAAATCATGCTTAAGAATCTTCAGTGATTTGCCTACATTTAGAAAGTCAAGAACAATTCTAACTTGAGAATACTTTTCCGCTTTTGAGAATGAATGAAAAGCTGAATGTTAACTTTGCAATTTCACAAATAGGAAAAAGTCCACATGGGCATCCACTTATAGCCAGAAAAATGTCACCTTTGGTTCAAATGTGGGAAATTGAGTGTGTATGAGGACAAGAAAAGTGTGTGTGAGACCCAACATGTCCTGCGTCCCACCGACCTGGGTCAGAGGCATTCTCTCATCACAGACGAGACGTGGGACACGGGGCCAGCCACTGGCATGCTAAGAAGTACGAGCTTTGTACACAAACTCCTTAAACTTTAATGCTGACAGTTTGGTTTCTAATAATAAAATTGTGACTGTCCAATTACTGGTCCGAAGCGCCTCCTGGGTGGAGACATCTGGCTTCTGTCCCAGGGCGCACTGGCTTTTATTTTAGCGTTTGGTTAGAAGCCATTGGCCATGAGGCAGTTTCCATGCACCTGTGGTCAGAGCCTTGTTGGACCGACCAGCTCCACCCTGCCCTCCTCCCTTCGTCCCTCCCAGCCCCAGGATGACCCGGGTCCCAGCAGGTCCTGGGCACACTCGGCCGGGCGCCGAGACACACACAGAACACGTGTGTGGCTACAACGCGCCATGTGCAGCCTGCAGCAGGGCCCTGGGCCTGGAGATGGCCGAGGAGGGTGTGGGGATGACGGGGATGGGAGGGAGGGCCTGTGTGTGTGACGACGCTCGGGTCTGTGGTCTGCAGCCCCTACCCTGAGGATTGCTCTATCCTCACCGGGAGGGAGAGGGGCCCTGCAGGTGGTCCCGGAGTCTGGGGTCCAGACAGAGAAGTGAGAGGGCTCCCCAGGTGAGCCGGGAGGGCTGGGAGGGACAGTGAGCAGAGGAAGGTAGAGTAGCCAAGCTCCAGGCCGCGGGACAAGCCCCACCTCCCAGACCTGCACGCGAGCTTCTTCCCCCAGCACCTCTGCACTCGTCAGCCATCACTGCGTAACAAGCATCCCAGGCTCCCTGGCTTCAGATGACTGCCACCTGAGTATTTCTCACGATTCTGGTGCTGACCAGGCTCAACTACAGGTACCACTGGGGTCTCTCGTGGGGCCATGGTCAGGTGACTGCTGTGCTGGGACACTCATGATGCCTCTGCCACCTGCCAGGGCCCCACGGGGGGACAGACCAGGCCTCCGTGTGTCTCTGTCTCTCACACACACACGCGCTTCTGGTTTTCTCCCTGGAATTCCCAGTGGCCCTTGTGCACTAGGGCCCCGTGGGCAGCAACCTGAGGCATTGGTGGCACAGACAGTGAAGGGCACTGGCCGCCCTCCTAGGCCTCCGCCCCCCGCCTGGCCTGGGGACGCGTGTGGATGCTTCTGGTGAACCTCCAAGCAGGAGTTGGTCAGCTCTGGAACCATCAGTCCAGAGCAATCTCTCTTTTTATCTGAAAGGGAGGGTGTCCTCTTGGCTTGGGAACAAGTTGCCTTTCGTAAGTGGTTTAGAATTGTTGGCTAACCTTAAACCCTGCTCGGCAGCCATTTTTGGACTCGGTAGTTCTCCACGCGGGCCGTGCGGTAAGTATCCGCTTTATTAGAAGGAAACGCCTGTCTTGCTTGTGCAGAGGCTCCATGAAACTTCGCCCGTGTGTCGCCGGCTCTCTGGGACATGCGGGAAGGGCCTCTGTACGTCGGGGCTGGGCCCTGAGACAGCAGCAGGAGGTCCAGCTGGTCCCCGACCCCAGGCCCCTCAAGGGCGTGGACAGCGAACAGCCCGGGGCCCTGGGAACTGCCCCCAGCTCACATCCTCCTCAGCTGAGCCAGGGCAGCTGCAGGCCCTGGAGATACGGAGGCTGTGTGGGGTGAGGCCTGGCTCTCGGGAGGGTGACGGCCGGGGGCCTCAGGGAAGGATGATGGGGCGGAAACAGGAACCGTGGACGCCAGGCGCAGGTGGCGGGCAGGCTGCTGTGCGGCGGGCCCTGCATGACCGGCCCCCAGGGCAGGTCACGAATGGGGACCCCCAGAGAGGGGGGCCTGCCCGACGGAACACGGCCAGCTGGGGCAGGTGTGCAGGCCGCCTGGCTCAGGACGCACGGTCCTGCCCCTGGGTGGTCAGATACTGAGCACTTCTAGAGGAGTAAGGGCGGGGACGGGGGATTAAAGCCATGTGAAAGGCCCCAGCCCAGAAGTGGGGACGGGTGAGACCCCCAACTGGCCAGAAGTCAGTGTCGGCCTCAGGGGCGAAGGGGGCAGGAGGGAGCTTCGGGAGGCCGACAGCCCGGGACAGGGCCACCCAGACGGCGGTGCGAGTCGTGCGCTGCACATTCCCCATCACGGCCGTTTCAACGTGCCCCTGAGCTGGGCGGCTGGGCGGCCCTGTGTGTGACCAGGCCGCAGGGCCTCGGGACGGCAGGGAGCGTGGCAGGGAGGCGCGGCTGTGAGGGGGCCTGGGGGGAGCCAGGGCTCCAGGGGCCTCGTCTTTGGATGAAGACACTGGACTCTGCTTCTGTTGAGGCCACGAGAGTCCCCACCACGTGGACACTTATGTAGATGTGACTGCAAATGTTGGGGGCGATCAGATCTACCCCACGGCAGGGAGAGTGAAGCGCAGCAGACAGAACCCTGGAGGGGCCAACCTCAAACAGAAACGCAGCTCAGGGGAGTGCCTGGTGTCACCCTTGGGGTGGCCTGGAGCTGGGGCCACAGGGCAGACGGCGCTACCCAAGGGCAGGCCCCGGCATCCAGGGCAGCCACAGCCTCTGAGCAGCGGGGAGGAATCCCAACGAGGGGCCTTCGACCTCCGCCCCAACGCCCGCCAGCCCCTGCAGAAGCAGGCACAGGGCTCCGAGCAAGCTCCAAGGAGGAGCAGCTGAACTGGGGCAGAGCCCCCCTCCCCGAGGATGAGCCTGGGCTGGGGCGGAGCCCCCCTCCCCGAGGATGAGCCTGGGCTGGGGCGGAGCCCCCCTCCCCGAGGATGAGACTGGGCTGGGGCTCAGCCCCCCTCCCCGAGGATGAGCCTGGGCTGGGGCGCAGCCCCCCTCCCCGAGGATGAGCCTGGGCTGGGGCGGAGCCCCCCTCCCCGAGGATGAGCCTGGGCTGGGGCAGAGGCCCCCATCGCCGAGGATGAACCTGGGCTGGGGTGCAGCCCCCCTCCCAGAAGATGAGCCTGGACTTGGAGGGGGAGCCCCCCTCCCCGAGGATGAGCACCTAAACTGGGGCGGAGCCTTCCCTCGAGGGCAGTTTGCAGTCTGAGGTCGGCTCTGAGCTGCTATGGAAACAAACGCAGAGGAACATGCCCTTCGGAGTCTCGTCTGGACCAGCAGGTCCTCCACCAAGAGGAAGCAGCAGGGGTCACGCTGCACGACCTCCGGGGTGGGGGTCTTCAGTACCCAGGGGACTTCCACCCGCTCCTCTGCCTCATGTGGTCACCCATAGACCTGGCTGCCGCGTGCAGGCCACGGGAGCCTGTGTGTGCGTGAGCTGCCAATCGCCCTGCTGGGCCCCGGCCCACAGGCATCACTGCCAGCCAGACGTGTGGAGAAGGCATCTCAGATGTGAACGGACACCGTCCTACTGGTGAAGCGCCAGACACCACGAGAGAGGCGAGGCTTCCCCGCAGTGCCCGGGGTAAACCGCTCACCCACAGACACTGCCCAGGGTAAACCGCTCACCCACAGACACTGCAGGAGCAATAACTCACTATTATTGTGGTTTTCTAAATTGAATAGTTGATTTAGGGCTTCCCTGGTGACTGAGGGATAAAGAATCTGCCTGCAATGCAGGAGATGCCGGTTCAATCCCTGGGTCAGGACGATCCCTGGAGAAGGAAATGGCAACCCACTCCAGTATTCCTGCCTGGAGAATCCCATGGACAGAGGGGCCGGGCATGTACAGTCCGTGGGGTCACAAAGAGTCAGACACGACTGAGCAACTGAGCGGTGAGCACGCCCGGGCACACCCACACACACACCACGATGCCTGTGTACACACACATCACACTCACCCGAGGACACAGGGCCCAGAGGGGCAGCCTGACTTCCTGAGTTAAAATACAGGCAGCATCTGGGCAGAGAGGGAGACGGTTT
This sequence comes from Okapia johnstoni, assembly GCA_024291935.2. Lineage (NCBI taxonomy): Eukaryota > Metazoa > Chordata > Mammalia > Artiodactyla > Giraffidae > Okapia > Okapia johnstoni. Next base: position 1,100,260 of record CM044312.1, read on the forward strand.
CTAGAAACACATTGGAACCCGTACACGGGGACTACACGTGACGACTTCCCACTTGTTCTGGGCCCCCTTTCCCAGCGCAGAGGCGCCCCCAGGGAGGGGCTGGCCTGTCGTCGCGGCCGCAGAGAAGAGTCAGCTGCCGACCCCATAGTGAGAGCAGCCACGCAGGAAAGCCAGTGGGGGAGACCCGGCCCTGCAGCTTCCCCGTCCGAGATCCCCCGACGGCCCCGGGGCCGGCCGCGCTCGGGAGAGGCCAGGCCGTCCACCAGACGCGAGGAGGCCGCCCTAGCCCGCACACACGGGGCCCGCCACGTGGCAGGCCCTGCGCTTCTCCCAGGCCACGCCTGGGAGGGGGCTCAGACGGGCGGGTGCACACTTGCCGCGGAGCCGGCCGCCCTTCGGTGCCCTGATGCCGGAAGGGCCTGGGTGCCAAGGAGGACAGAGACCTGGTGGCTCGCCGGCCACTCCAGCACGTCTGCACAGCCGCTCTCACAGCCGGCCCCACGCACGCGTGCTGGCACGGCAAAAGCAGTTTTACCCAGCTCATTCCCAGGCCTTGCAGACAGAGCTGGAGACGAGGCTGCACAGACCCACCTGGGCAGGCCGCAGCGCCTGGTCCGGCTCCGGGCACTGGGCCCGGGGCCCTCCCTTCGGGGAGGCTCACTCCTGCTCTTGTCCTCATGGGGCCCGGTCTGCTCTTGTGCAGAATCAAACTTCCAAGGGCCTGAGGCTTCTCCTGTCCCAGGACACGGTAAGTCTGACCGGCAACCTGACCACACCTGCTCCTCTGCTGAAAAGAAAACTAGGAACCCCAGCACCACGAACTGCGCCTCCGTTTCAGGCGCGCCAAGGCTGCGTCCTCTCTCTGCCTGGCACGGACTCCATCCTGCTGAGCCTCACCGCTGCCAGGCGCCCCCGTGGACTCTGGGGGTCCCTTCCAGCTGAGTCCAGGACCCCTGGGACAGTACTCATGCTCCGGGCAGGTTGTTTGCATTCCTGCTGCAGTTCTGTTAGGATGTTGGTCAGGGCAGGGCTAGGGGCCAAGCCAGGGTGGGCATGGCTGCAAGGGTGGCCTGTGTGTTCCCTGGGTCTCGGTCCCCCGCAGGGGAACCAGAGGGGATGGGGCTCAGAGGTGGCTGCTCTGTCCCCATCTCAGTGGTCAGTCCCCATCTCACAGGTCTGTCCCCATCTCACTGGTCTGTCCCCACCTCACTCCTCTGTCCCCATCTCACAGGTCTGTCCGCATCTCACAGGTCTGTCCCCATCTCACTGGTCTGCCCCCATCTCACAGGTCTGTCTCAGGGTTATACAGGCGCTGACCGCTCACAGGTCAAAGTTGTGAGTTGATACCTGATGAGGGCTCCCCGCTTCCTCTCCAGCTGCCCCCACCCCCTGCTGGACACCCCTGGATTTCTGCAAGAGTGTAACGAGAGCTTTGGTGGTGGGATTAACGGTGAGCGGGGACCGGATGCTCGCGTGTTCCAAGCTGCAAAGGTGCTTTCCAAGCAGGCGCCTGGAAGCCGGGTCTCTGGAGAGGCAGGAGCCCCGTGGCTCGCTCAGGCTGGATTGAGGGGTGCAGACGGCCCGCATGTGGTGGGGGTTCTCCCAGGCGGAGGACTCCCTCCCCAGCCTAGCCCCCACCCGCCAGGAGCCTCCAGCCAGCACTCATTAGCCCTCCCATCTCTCACCCAGCTTCTGGGTGTGATCAAGAATTAGGTTTAGCAAATTAGGTGAGGAGAGGGCATTTGGAAATGACACCTTAGTGATTGATGCTGCTAATAAGCCTTCAGCCAGGAGTTCCTGCCCCCGCCCAGTGCCCCCGCCCCTGCGGGCTCACCCCCCTGGGCTCCCTCCCCGGCGCCAGGCGGAGGGGGCACCCATCCCGGCCTGTGTCCTGCTCCCACCCAGTGCCCCCGCCCCTGCGGGGCTCACCTCGGGCTCCCTCCCCGGCGCCAGGCGGAGGGGCACCCATCCCGGCCTGTGTGCTGAGTGCACCCTGTGTCTCCCCAGGGTGGTGCAGGCCTGCCTTCCCAGACCGGGTCCTTCCCCTTCCATCCCCTTCTCCTCTCACCGCCCCTCAGATGCTCACACCTCCCTAAACTGAAGGAAAGGGTGCACCGGCCCCTCACGCATCGCCCTCGAGCTCAGCCCCATCTGCCTCCGTCTGGGGGTCTCTCTCCATTTTCCTCCCCTCTGGGGGCCACAGGAGGCGCACCCATCGCCCCAATGGCCCAGCGGCGGAGGAGCCCGCTGAGGCTGCTCCGGGACAAACCCACCGGCCACACTCCACTGACCACAACCCACTGAGCACGCTCCACCGGCCCTGCTGCTGGTGACCGTCCGCGTTCCTCCCGGTGAGACCGTCTGTAGAAGCAACCCCGCCCTCGGCCTAGTTCCCCTTACGACCCAACTCATCTCGTTCTAACAGAGAAAAGCGTCCAAGCAACGATAAAGGGCCTTTTCTTTTCCACTCATGGTAGGCGAGAAGCTTCCTGGAGCAGCGTGTTGTCCTGGGTGTAGTGAGAACGCACAGCACGTGCCCTTCAGTAGGTGACCGCAAAGGCCAAAGGGTCCCAAAAACTAAGGCAGGGGGTCTGGCAGCAAACTGCCAGAGGCGCAGGACTCCAGCCGCAGGGGTGGTCCCTGGGCAGACAGATCTGTGGCGCTGTTCCAATGGTGGGGACCCCGGGAACACGGGCAGACCCGCAGGTCAGAGCAGAGCGCCAGCTCCAACCGGCAGCAGGCCCGGACAGGAGCTTGAACCCTCACGCAGGGGTGGCATCGGGCCAACAACGTACACGTTCTCCTGGAGGTATCGGGAGCTGTTAAGGGTCTAACCAGAGCCCACCGATGCAGCAAAGAGGCCTCACTGGGCTGAGCCATCTTGCAAAGAAGAGGCGACACGGGTGGCCACAGCAGAAAGGCTGGTGTGTCCCTCCCGAGAGCCGGAGCCCCCGCACCCAGGCAGGGCGGTCCCCTCCTCTGTCTTCCTTCTGAGCCATGGATGCCCAAGGCCGTTACACGTCCCACCCCGTCTGGGACCCCCTTGATGGCGACCGCGTTAGCCCTTCCACTGCGGTATTGCCCCGGACGGCTCAGATTAAATTACTTCCCTTCACTGACACACGCCGCTCCCAGACTCACCGAAGAGTGTCCACCCTTGGCTCCCGGAAGGGTGGTCCCGTCTCGGGAAGCTTCCGGGGGTCGGGCAGGGAGACCCACCTTCTTCCCTCTCGTGAGGAGTCTTGTCGAGCGTGGTCCTTTCTCAGCAGAGGCGCTGGCGGGAGGTGGACGGGTCCCACTCTGGGAAAGACGCGGAACATCTGCTGATCGCGTCGCCGGGACAGATAAAACACCGTGTGCGGGAGCGCGTGCGGCTCAACGGGGGCACCCACGGCGACCGGGTGCCGGGACTCAGATGGAGGTCTGGGAACAGCGGCAGGCGTCCCCCGCGGCCGTGTTTCCCAGGACAGAGTCCTCGCCAGACGCCGACCCTGCACACTCGAGGTCAGAATCTGTCCCCCTGCCCCCACCTGCAGCTACACGTGGCTTCTCCACCGGAAACCACCACGCCCCGCATCTGCGTGACCGGAAACCACCGCGCCCCGGATCTGCGTGACCGGAAACCACCGCGCCCCGGATCTGCGTGACCGGAAACCACCGCGCCCCGGATCTGCGTGACCGGAAACCACGACGCCCCGGATCTGCGTGACCGGAAACCACCACGCCCCGGATCTGCGTGGCAAAACTGAGTGCCGCCCTCCAAGCCTCCACCCCGCATGCCTCCAAAGCACCCCCAAGCCCAGGGAAGGTCTTCCTGGAGTTTCCTCTCTGTAGCTCCTCCCCCATTCCTCCAGACCCCTCCCTCCATCTGCACCGTCGCCGGGGGCCACCCTCTCGCAGCTTTTCCCATGTTTACAAGCCCCCTCTCCCCGCCACTGTCTCCCTCTGGGCTGGCCCCTAACCCACGCCCACCTCCAGGGCTCTGTCCTTCCGATGGCAAATCTGATGGCGTCACTCCAGACGTCAGCAGCTCTCCGTCCCGATAAGATGCGCCCAAGGCCCTTCACAACCTCCCCCCAGACCCCAGTGCACACTGCGCTCTGGTCAGGCCCCACTCCTGCCGCCCAGGGTCCCACCTTCTTCCGGGGCCGTTCCCATGACAGCAGCATCCTCTCTGGTCCTTAAAGATGTTTGGGGCCAGGGGCTGTGACGCCCCCAGGACCACTCGGACAGCGGTGTCCCAGGGTCTCCTTACGCTGCCCACCCCACGAGCCCCCTCCTGGAAGGGCTCTCTGTTCTTCCCGGCACCCTCAGAGCCTTGCACAGGTCAGGCAGCCAGTGGACGTCTGCTGGACACGGAAACCACGAGCTCCTTCCCTCCCCCAGCGCTGACATCCACCATCTTCGCAGGTATTATTTCTGTCCTGCCTTGTTTCAAAGGGATTGAAGGATGCTTTGATCAAAACTTCACCAAGACCGGTTTCCTGGGATCCTAATGATAAATCTATTCATTCGATCAAGAAATACGTGTTCAGCTCAAAGTGCGGCAAAGATTCAGTTCCAGGCCGAAGTCCGCCCTGGATGTTCTCGGAAGCCAGATTTTACTCCTGATTCTGGAGGTTTGGCTACAAACAAAATCCGCCTGTAGTTTGCACATGATCCCAGGAGAAGGCAGTGAGAAGTCGCTCGTCCATTCTTTGAAAAAGAGCTGCAGAGGATGCTAGTTCTGGGCACCCCTCCTCAAATCTGAGCACGTTTTCCGAGGAGCTAGTCCACCCAGGCGGCAAGCTTCCACAGAGGGGTCAGGAACGCCAGCTGGGCAGGAGGGCTGGAGGGTCCTGGGAACCATCCCCAGCCAGCATCCAGGCTGATTCATCCCAGTAAAGAAGGGAGCTAGACGGGGGCCCTCAGAGCCCTTCCATGTCGGGAACTCCAAGGTTCTGATTCTCTGCTCCACTGGAGGGGGCTTGTCTGAAAGAAAACCCACTAAGAGAGAGGGGCATGGCCTCTGCAAAGAGATCCCCATGCAGGCGGCTGCGGGGCGGGGGCTGAGGGAGCCCACTGGCAGACTCTGCTCCATCCACTCATTCGGCGCGTATCGGGTACTTACCTGCAAGATGCCGTCTGCACCAAGGGTCAGCAGCCGTGAGCAAGGCCAAAGACACTCTCAGGGACGGGCGGTGGACAGTCATGGCGCGGCTGCGGCAAGGCTGAGGGGGCACGAAGCCCGCGGGGAGGTCGGAGCGACGGAGGGCGAGGAAGGCTGCAGCCCAGCCCACCTGGGAAACTGGGACAGCCGTGCAGACCGAGGACACGCGGGTTCACGGACCCAGCAGTTCGACGGGGGGCGGCCCCTGAGGGCACGGCACAGGAGCTGGGAGCCGGGACCATCCTGACCCAGGAGCTGCCAGCGGGCAGGGAGGGGTTGCTGGCCCGAGGCCTGGCCCAGAGCAGCCGAGGGGCCACTCTTCTCGGGGCGGAGGGCCTCCCCGGGCTCTTTCCTCCCACTGCCCTCCACTCGGCCTACGTTCCCAGTTTTTCTCTGCTTCCTGCAGGATCCGCCCTGGAGAAGACACTAGGCAACGGCGGCAGTGGGTGGCCCACATCGTCCCCCCTGCGGCCAGTGCCCGGGCACAGGGGGGCACCGGCGGAAAGCCAAGGTCGGGGACCAGGCGCTGGGCCTGCCCGCCCCCACCCGAGGTCAGGGGTACCAGGTGCTGGGCCTGCCTGCCCCCACCCGAGGTTGGGGGGGACCAGGCAGCCAGGCCTGCCCGCCCCCACCCGAGGTCATGGGGGACCAGACGGCTGGGCCTGCCCGCCCCCACCCAAGGTCATGGGGGACCAGGCACCGGGACTGCCCGCCCCTATCCGAGGTCAGGGGGGACCAGTTGGCTTTGTCCCCACTCCCACAGCTCCTCCTCCTCTGCCATCAGGACCCATGAGGCTCTCACCCCGAGTCCCTGCAGCCGCTCCATCTCCTCCAAACAGTGATGTGGTGGCATCTGGAAGGGAACCCATGTGGGAGCAGCTCTGATAGGACAGAAACAGGAGAGCTGTGGACACGAGCACTGTGAGGGACAGCACCCACCCCCGTGGGCCCAGGGCCACCCTGAGAGCAGAGACGAGGAGGGTCCCACGGGCCAGTGAGGCGCCAGCTGAGTGGTGTCTAACACACCTCAGGGGCACGTCCTGGCACCTCTCCTGCCCCCAGTCCCGGGACTGGAGATTCAGCAATAGCAATACCAGCAAATTTCATGTCGATCATTAGCAAAATCCTAAAGCACTTTGTACCTCAGCTACCTGATGCGAAGAGCTGACTCATTAGAAAAGACCCTGATGCTGGGAAAGATTGAAGGCGGGAGGAGAAGGGGACAACAGAGGATGAGATGGTTGGATGGCATCACTGACTCGATGGACACAAGTTTGAGTAAACTCCGGGAGTTGGTGATGGACAGGGAGGCCTGGAGTGCTGAGGTCCATGGGGTCGCAAAGTGTCAGACACGACTGTGCAACTGAACTGAACTAAAACCCTGAACAAACCCCAGCAGACTGAATCCAGCAACATGCAAGAGCGATACATGAGGACTGGGTGGGATTTATCCCAGGAACACAAGTCATTTAAATCTGAAAATCAATTAAAGGGATATATCAAATTGATAGAATAAAAAACAAAAAAAACACATGACTGTTTCAACACACACAGAAGAAGCATTTGATAAACCCATGATCTTTTCATGATAACAACACTGAGCAAACTAGGAAAAGAAGAGAAATTTCTCAACGTGACAAAGGGCATCTGAAGGAAACCCCACAGCCAATGTGACACTTCATCGTGAAAGTCTGATGACTTATTTCCCTGTAGGATCATGAAGACAGATGTCCAGTCTCACCCGGCCATTCATACACCTGCTGGGGCACTCCCCTGGGCAGCGAGGCAGGAACAGGAAATAAAAGACATCCAAGTGGGAAAGGAACAAGCAGAACTGTCCTCAGTTACAGGTGACATGATGCAGTGTGTGCCACATCCTAAGGGAGCCGCTGAAAAACTGTCACAACTAATAAACCAGTTCAGCAAAATAGTATGATCCGGTCAGGGTATGAAAGCAATTATATTTCTATCCTCTTGCAATGAGCAAACTAAAGCATGAAATTATGGAAGCAGTTACATTCAAGATAATATCAAAAAGAATGAACTGCTTAGGAATAAACAAGTAAAATGTACACCCTGAAAATGACAAAGCGTTGTGAGAAATGAAGATCTGAAAGAATGGAAGGACATCCCATGTTCATGGAAGACAGCGCGTTCCCCAGGCTGAGGGCAGATTCACCTCGGTTCACATCAGAATACCAGCCGTCTTCCTGTAGAAGCTGAGACGCTGCTGTAACAACAGTCATACTGGGGCGCGCTGAACTCCCACACTGCTCTGGAGCCCAGAAGTCTGCCGCTGGGTGGGTGGGCTGGGCTCCTTCTGTGGCCCCCAGAGGGGAGGTCCTCACCCCTCCAGCCCACGTGGTTATAGCACCGCAGGTCTCCCAGGCTCACAGAGCATCAGCCCGGCCCCTGTCTCCATCGTCAGGGTTTTCCCTGCATGTCTGCACCTCCCCCTTCCCTGTGGACGCCTGTGCTGGGCCGGCCACCTCCTCCAGGGTGCCCTCCTCTCACTGATAACTGCAAAGACCCAACTCCAAGTACGGGGTCAGGACTTAATATATCTTAGTTGGGGGGAGGCACAACATTCTACCCTCAGCTGGCCACAGGGACTTGCCTTTAGCGCAGACTTCACTGACCTCTCCTCCTTGGGCCCGGGGGACACCAGAGGGCAGGAGGCTGTGTCACCAGGAAGCACCCATCTGTCCACCAGCATGCCATCCTGCTGTGTCCTGGCTCATCCGCTTTGCCTGCATGGATGTCTTTGTGTTTGACTTTTTGAGTTTTTCTTTTTTTTGTTATACAGTGTTTACTGTACGAGCATCAAGCCTCACACACAGTCTTGAAGGATCTACTCCCTACTTTCTGTCATCAGAACTTGGGCCTGGAATGTGCCCTAGGAAAGGCATTTCAAGAGTTAAGCACCATCCTAAGATCAAACCAGTCAATCCTAAAAGTAATCAACCCAACACTTTGGCCAAAGAGCATCAGAAAAAAAGAGCATCACTGGAAAAGACCCTGATGCTGGGAAAGACTGAAGGCAGGAGGAGAAGGGGAAGACGGAGGATGAGATGGTTGGGTGGCATCACCGACTCAACAGACATGAGTTTGAGCAAGCTCCGGGAAATGGTGAAGGACTGGGAGGCCTGGCGTGCTGCAGTCCATGGGTCACAAAGGGTTGGACACGACTGAACAACTGACCAACAACAAATGTGGAGGGAAGACTCCGTTCCTCCCGCAGGGGCCGGAGCCGCATGACATCAGGATCTCTGGTGTTGGGACAGGAGCGGTGCTGCCAGCACTTGCAGGTCAGAACAAAGAGAGGCAGCCCCCCACCTCCCTGCTCGACTAACCCTCTGGGAAGGTCTTCAGTAGAGGTGGCGCCTCCCCAGAGCCCTCACCTCGTTTTGCTGCCTTTGTTGCTCCACGTCTGCTGTCCTGGAGGGGGGCGGGGAAGCTGCCTGACTCATCTTCACCTTTGCACCCCCAGCACACACTGGGAACATTTTTAGAGGCTCCATCAGGGTATCTGTGGACTGGAAGCTCACAAGCGTGGAGGGATGATAACAGAACGCCTGGCCTGTAACCACGGAGATGCTCTGATTGACAGCTCCCCCTGGCTTCCCTCCCCCAGGGTCCGAGCTTCTCCAGCCCCAGCCCTCTGGGCGGTCACCTTGCCCGGGCAGCTGCTGGCTCAAGGTTGCCCCCGGGAGAGTGCAGGGTGGGCCTCCCTCCCATGGTGTCCCAAGGCGCCCTGAGAGCAGCTGGCCCCAGGGGACAGGAGGAGACGGCCGGGGCCATCCACCCTGGAGCCCGGGCCGGAGAGTGCGGCGGGGAAATCGGGGAAGAGGGACTCGTGACAAAGGCCAGGACATCGGCCCCAAACGTGAGGGGAAGAGAGACCCCAGCTCACTCCAGAGCCGCGAACAACAGGGGCTTTAACAGTGAAAGGGCTTTAAAGGCCACTGTGCATTTATCAGGAAAAAAGCAATGGGAATTTCTAAGAGTGACAGCTGGGAGGAGCAGAAGACGCCTCCTTCAATCACCGTGGAAATCTCTGCTCATCACACACAATCATACTTAGCTATTAATAGACGTCGGCGAGACTGACATTTTGCACATTTCATCCCAAGGCGCGTCGGGGACACTTCTGGCGTTTGGTTTATCATTTTCGTCAGTCTCTTCCACGGACGGACCGGCCCGACCCCAAGTCTCACACTGTCACTCAGCATAAGTGAATTTATCAACATGCACGGAATCAGAATACACAGGAGAGGTTTAACTGTTTGCATACGAAATTACTTCATTCTCCACGCTTCAGAAAAATTCAATTTTGCATAATAAATGGTGATAAGGGCCAGTTGACAATTATATAGGTGGGAAGAGTGGGAGGGAGGGAGTGGAATTTCAATAGGCCCCTGAGTGTGTCTGGGGGTTGCCTAAGTAATCAGCGTGCGGGCTGATTCGCTCCATTGTTGGGGGTTAATACAAAGCCCTTCAGCTCCTATTAGAGGCGGCCCTACTTCAGCTGCAAATTGGCACATTCCTATTAGTATTTTCCTCCTGTGACACATTCTGCAACTGACTTAGATGCACAGTCAGGCGAATATTAAAATTAATTAGGCTATTATTTGAATTCAGAGAAACAGCAGCCTGCCTCAAAAAAATCTTACAGGGGGACACGCGCGCTCACACACACCGCAGCCAGCCTTGCACAGAACACAAAAGCCTGCCATCACCTGCCTCCAGACCCACCCAGAAGGCCCGAGAGCCTCGGGTGTGGAACCATCACGTCAAAGAAGAGGGAGCACAGCTCGCCCTGGGCTTTTCCGCCGGCGGCCGCTCCCACCAACAGCCGATCTCCCACCGACGGCCGATCTCCCACCGGCGGCCTCTCTCCCACCAGTGGCCGCTCCCACCAGCGGCCGCTCTCCCACCAGAACCAGGTTGCGCGCAGACAAAAGTGTGATTTTACATCCTATCACAGTGGTTTCGGGCCAGGGCTGTAATTCGCTTCATTAGGCAGATGTGTCCCCCGTGTTCTGACCCCGTTATGGCATCCGCTGTCTGCCTGCCGCTCTGTACCCATTCTGACCACGTCAGGCTGAGACACAAACGGCTGCGGGAGGCTGCCATCCTGACCGCGGACGACTGCCTGCTGGTCGCTCGGAGCCCGGGGCAGGCGCAACCCCCACAGCTGTTGCACAGAGAGGGCTTTGGGGAACGCTAGCTTCCCTTGTGATTAACAAGCAAATCCATATACCCAAGTAAGCCTAAGCTCTCCTTCCTTGTGAAGGTGAGTGCACGTGTGCTCAGGCGCTTCCGTCATGTCTGACTGTCTTTGACCCCATGGACTGTAGCCCGCCAGGCTCCTCTGCCCATGAAATTCCCCAGGCGAGAATACTGGAGTGGGTTGCCATTTCCTCCTCCAGGGGATCTTCCTGACCCAGGGATCGAACCTGGGTCTCCTGCATTGCAGGCAGATTTTTCACCATATGAACCACCAGGGAAGGCCAAGGTGTCTTGTCTGCAAAACTGAGTTATACATTCTCACCTTAAAAATTCCTATTTTTTTCCCATGGTGTGTCTGCACATTGCAGCCCCTGAAACCGTGTGGGACTTTCCCAGCCGTGATGTTGCAGAGAGTACTGGGGTCCACACCATTCGTGAGCTCGACCCCCACCCCCATCGGAGGAGCTGTGCGCTCCGGGCTCCATGTTTGGTGCTTTCCCTCCTGACTCCTTCCAGACCCAGTGTGGAGTGGTGGCCACAGTCACTCTCCGAAGAGGGAAGGCCCCTGTGCTGGTCCGGATGGTGACTCTGCCGCCCGGGCATGCAGGGGACCCCGCCCTCCTGGGACACCTACAACCTTGGCTTAAATGGGGGTGAAGTCGGGTCTACCCGCATCTCCTAGGATGTGGGCTGATCATCCATCATCAGACTCACCTGGTCTGAAAATCTGCCCAAAGAGGGGGCAAGGGGGACACACCAGCCTTCCAGATTTGGCTCTAGATTCATGAAAAAGAAAATACTGCCATTTAAACCCCAAAGAACAGGACAGAATTTAGTGGAAACATGGATGCCTTCTTAACAGCTGACCGCTAAGTCCAAGAGCACGTGACAGAGTGGGGTGCTGCAAACGCGAGGGCTCAGGTCTGGTCCAGCCCAAGGAAGGGGTCACGCCCCCAACACCTCAACCCCAGGCTGACGTGGTCCTGCAGCAGCAGCCGTCCTGCCCGCACGCACGCCAGCCTGGGGAAGGGCAGACCTGTCTCCACTGCTGGGCGGCAGAGGGTCCAGCTGAGTCCAAGTTCCCGCTCGGGGGTGGGCCATCCAGAGACTCTGGACTCCAATGCGCCCCCTGTGACCCCCCTTCACCATGACCCCCTCCCTGGGACTCCACCACAGCCCCCTGTGACCCTTTTCCCTCGACCCCCTCACGTGGCACCCTCCCCACACCCCCCTCAGGCATAAGCCGGGATCTGGCGCTGGGTCTCCAGGGTGGAAGCCACTGTTCCTCTCCCGTCCATGTTCAACTGTGCTGTGCTGTGCTTAGTCGCTCAGTCGTGTCCAACTAGTTGTGACCCCATGGACTGTATCCAGCCAGGCTCCTCTGTCCATGGGATTCTCCAGGCCAGGATACTGGAGTAGGTTGCCATCCCCTCCTCCAGGGGGTCTTCCCAACCCAGGGATCAAACCCAGGTCTCCCGCATTGCAGGTGGAATCTTTACCAGCTGAGCCACCAGGGAAGCCCAAGAATACTGGAGTGGGTAGCCTATCCCTTCTGCAGGGGATCTTCCTGACCCAGGAATCAAACCAGGGTCTCCCGCATTGCAGGTGGATTCTTTACCAGCTGAGCCACAAGGGAAGCCCCCGTGTTCGTCTACACAACACCAAATACCACGACAACCACGGAGTCTCCCCATCCACATGGCACTGCCCTCGGTTCTGTGCCCCAGGGTGTCCCGGGGTGCTGCCCCTCCAGGTCCCAAACCTCACGCCCCTCAGAGTTACCCAGGGTGAACTCTGGAGAATTGTGTGCCTGGACGCAAAGCAGCACCAGAACAACCATGAGGGCTCTTTGAAGGGTTTAATCCATGAGGGGTGGTGAACAGTGGACATGGGAAGGAGAAACTTCTGGAAGCTGGAAAGTTGATCTGCTTGTCCAAACTGACTCATGAGAGCACTGACAGCTGATGCTGACTCCTCGGTGGAGCAGTGGGTACAGAGGGGTATGGCAGATGCCATGGTCTATAGTGGGGTACTGTGGGTCTATAGTGGGGTGCTGTGGGTCTATAGTGGGGTGCTGTGGGCTATAGTGGGGTGTTGTCTATAAGGGGTGCTGTGGTCTATAAGGGGTGCTGTGGTCTATATGGGGTGCTATGGTCTATACTGGGGTGCCAAGGTCTACAGTGGCTGCAGGGGTGAAGTGGGTGCAATGTGGCTGTTTTCAAACCACAGAGCCTGGACATCTCGAGACGGAAGGCTGGGGGAAGGGCTGGATAGCAGGGGTGGGAGTGTGGGAGAGCTGCTCGCTGGATTCCCCAGGAAGCCGACTCTGAGATGGAGCTGAGCCATTAGGACGTGCATTGGGGTGACCGTGGGACCAGTGACTCTGATAGGCAAGGGGGTGGCCACGTGGTCTCACTAGAGCCCCTGCCAGCCCAGCAGTGCACGGTGGAGCCAGAGGGCCTTCAGAACTGACAAGCTGAGTCTGAGGGTGGGGCCGCATACCTGTGTGCTCACACTCGTGTGCACACGCACACACAGCTGTGGCCCTGAGGAGCCCCTCTCTCAGCTGGGACCGTTCCAGAGGGGCTGGGAGAGGCCTGCCTCCCCAGGCCTTCCCACCACTCACAGCAGGCACTCCACTCGGGGAGAGTCCCCACAACCGCCCACCCCTGCTGCCCAGCTGAGAGACCACCCTCCTTCACCCAGCTCAAGACAGCCTTCCCCTAGCAAGGGCTACAGGGGAGATCTCAGGACTGAGAGCCCGGGACCAGCCGAGGGCAGGGGCCAGCCTCAATGAAGGGGGCCATCAGCCCAAGTCTGCACATGCGGATACCCAGACAGCGGGCAGATGGGGATATCCTAATACCGGGCACACAGGGAGACCCAGAGAGTGGGCGGACAGGGATACCCAGACACCGGGCTCACGGGATATCCAGACACCGGCAGCAAGGCGCACACGCTGAGCAAGGCCGTGGCCTCCCGAGGAGGCATCGCTGGAGGGGCCCGTGGGGAGAGGGCCGGGGCCTCCGAGCCAGCTGCAAGAGCCTGACTCAGAATCGCTGCACGCCCGGAGACGCCCATGCCCGAGGGTTTTATTTATGGAACCAAAGCTACAGGGAGAGGCAAACTTCATAGAAAATATAATTAGAATGTTCAGAGAGATGAGCAAAGATATTGCAGCCGTGGGGGTGGGGAGGCAAGATGCTATTTAAAACAGAACAAAGGATGAAAAAGAGCTCCTGTGACAGGAGAAGTAAAAATTTTAATAGGATGTTTGCAAGAAACAGCTGAGGGAAGGGCCCGAAAAGTGAAACTAAGGCTGAACCATGGGGAAAGGGGTATGCAGAGCACAGTCTCCATCAGGGGGCCTGGCGTGAGGTGGGAAGGGCTGCAGAGAGTGAGGCTGGGGAGACCACTGTGGACCGAGGCCCTGGGCCACGCGGGTCCCACGCTGCCCCCCATGGGGCTGCACCCCGGCTGCACTAGGAGCTGCCTGGAAAGGGAAGGGGTGGGGGCCCTGAGCAAGACCCGGGATGAATTCCTGCCAGAGCCTCCCTTCAAGATGCAAGGTGTGTGCTAGTCTCGAAGGAAGTTTCCAGCAGACCCGCAGTCTTGCTCTTGCCCTCTCTGCTCCATCTTGCGGTTGCAGAGGGTGTGACGTACAAACCCTGAGCTGGTTGTGTGTGGTGGTTGTGTGCAGCTGCTGAGGACGTGTGTGACATTAATTCACGTCACGCTCAGCTTTGCACGTGTACAGCTCTGGACCTACTGCGTGTGAACTGCCAGGTCCCTCACACTGGTAACCAGATGGCTGTTGGGCAAGAACCAAGAGTAGCTGTGTCTTTGGAACATTTGAGGGTTTCCCTGCTTCCCAGGAGGTGCTTGGGGTAAAGAATCTGCCTGCAATGCAGGAGATGCAGGAGATGTGGGTTCATTCCCTGGGTTGGAAAGATCCCCTGGAAGAGGGCATGGAAACCACTCGAGTATTCTTGCCTGGAGAATCCCACAGACAGAGGAGCCTGGAGGGCTACAGTCTGTGGGATCGCACAAAGTTGGACACGACTGAGTAACTAATAACGGGTTCACTTCGCTGTACAGCAGAAACTAACACATTTTAAATCAACTATACTCCAATAAAAATTTTTAAAAATAAAGATAAATGAGAGTTGAGCATAAAAATAATAAAGAGCATCATTTACAATGTCTAAAAATCTGTGCTCCTGTGAGTCAACGCACACATTAGGAAGAGAGAAAACAGAGACGTGAAACCGAGGGCGTGGGTCAGGGGAAGGTCATGCGGGTGGTCACGGTGCTACTGGGCAACGTCCCGGGGGACTTGCAATGTTTCCAGATTTAAAAACGGAATGAAAGAAGACAAGCAAATAAGTAAAATCTAACGTGGTGGAAACACAAAGGAAAGACGCATGTTGGTAGGAGACGGTGAAAAGCTGAAGCGGAAGCCATGGGAACCATCGTAAAGACCGGAATGTATCTCAGAGAGACTTGGCTATAAAAAGCGATGGTCATAGGAACTTGTCTGGGGGACTTCTCTGGTGGTCCAGTGGTTGAAAATCGCCTGCCAAGGCAGGAAACATGGTTCTATTCCTGGCCCAGGAAGATTCCACATGCCTCTGGGCAATGAAGCCTGTGCTCCACAGCAAAGAGAAGCCACCGCAGTGAGAAGCCCGCAAACCGCAGCCTCCTCCCCGCAACTAGAGAAAGCCCGCGCACAGCTACAAAGACCCAGCACGGCCAAAAAGAAATCAATTATAAATGTTTTTAAAAATAGCTAACTTTTAGGGAAGGCTTGTAAGCAAAACAGAATTAAAATGCCAGACGGAAATCACATGGGGAAGGGGTGGAGCCATCAGGTGAAGCCGCCCTAGGCCTGCGTGTTCAGAGGACACCTGCTCGGGAAGGTGGCTCCACAAGAACGGGAGTCCTGGAGGGACAAAGAGGAGATGGGAACCTGATGGATCCAACAGCGAATCTTGCAGGAGGGGGAGGAGCAACGGCAGAAACCTGAGAGATAACACAAAGTGGGATGGCAGCGAGAAACCCCAAGTCATCCACTTTCACAGAAATGCAACTGAATTTAGTTATCGGTTAAAATAGAATCTCCAGTGGGAGCTTAAAAAATATATACAGTTTATAAGAACATGTCTAAAATGAAATGGTTCGAAAACACAGAAGTAAATGCAAAAACTAAACCAGGCGCGTGCTGAAGAGCGAAGACCGGCGTAAGAGCCCCAAGTTTAGGACATGTGCTGTCCAGTCCCCCCAAAAGTGCAGAAGCAGAGGGGGACCAGGGAAGTTCCCAGGAGAGAGTAGGACAGTGACACTTCTGAGACCGGAGACGGGGGAGGGGTCTTAAGGAGGCAGGAGAGGCCGACCACATCCGCTCTCCACCTGGGGGAAAAGGGACACAGTAGGGACCTGTCTGCACAGACATCCGTCCGTCCGAACCGCACCCCTCTGCTGGCTTGTCCACCGCAGGGACCGCAGGCTGGGTGCCCTCGCCTGCTCCAGCAGCAGGGCCGCCCCTGCCCCCGGTAGGGTGCCCCCCGCGGCATCAGCAGAGGCCTGTCTTCAGGACGCGCAGGACCGGCCCATGTTTCCCCTCGTGTGGGGCCGCTGGGCTGCTCACAGGACCCCCACGCTTCTTGTGATGATGACCCGTGTCTTGGGGCCCATACCCCCAGGGCACTGGGCTGGGCCCACCGCGGTCAGACAGCAGCCCACATCCTGTAGGACACCCACAGCAGCTCAGCACCTTCAACCCCCGGGGCCGACGCGGGCTCCTGAAGCCACGTGCAGAGACGTCGGCCCGCCGTGGGCGCTCGGGCAGGGGACCGTCCTCCGCACTCTCCGGGGCGTCCACACCTCACCTCCGGCCTGGAGCCCGGGCTCTGTGCGGCCAGAGGCGGCCAGGTGAGCTTCTTCTCCAGGTACAAAGCACAGGGGTCAACCCAGGACCCCCACAGGCTCCCTGCCCTGGTCTCCATGGCCAAGACCCACCTGCTTCCCGGGGCCGTGACCTCGCCCTGACCCCTCCACCCTCGGAGACCCCACTTCCTCGACGTGAAATGCCCGCACAGGCTCGGGCGCCGCGGGTCCCCGGCTGTGCAGGGGTCCCCGTGAACTGCGAGGGGGTAGCTGGCAAGGCTCTGGGTCATCACCGGGAGGTTTAGCTTCATCAGTTCGACCAGCAGCGGCCCGGACGCAGGCTCCCCTGGGCTGGCCAGCACCGCCGCCCTTTTCTGGCCCGCCGTCTCATCCGCTCTGGTCCTCGGCCCGAGCCGCCGTTTCCAGCCTGTCCTCGCGCTCCGTGCGTCTCCTGCGGGGGGTGACATGGGACGCGATGCTCCTCCTGACCCGTCTCGTCTGCCCTCCCAGCAGTTACCCCGCTGCTTGCGCCTGACAAGTCGGAGGGCCCGCGGAACTAACCATGCGCCGATAGTCACTGCGAGCTGGTCAACCAGACAGGCCGTGTTTTTGGAAGTCACTAGTCCTGGAACTGGCGCAGACTTTGCCTAGCACAGAAATGGAGGGCCGCCCGGCTTTGTTCTATTTCAGCTGAGGTGTCACCTCGGCTCGCAGACAGTCCTGGGTGGATTCTCCTCGGTGATGGTTTGCCTGTTTTCATGACAAGAAACTGGATAACACCAAACACACCTCTTCAGACACCGTTTTCCTATGAGCCCGTCTGAACTGCGTCCGTGCCTGGCCGCCCTAGGCGTGTCTGACCCTTTGTGACCCTGCCTCAGAAGCTCCCAAACGGAGCTCTTCATGGGCCTCCAGCGCGGGTGCCGTCAGCCCGTCACCCGAGTTCCACCAGCTGCAGGAGCCCCGGCAACTCTGCCCGGTTGCCCCCTGTCTCCACCTCCCTGTGGGGCGCCCAGGCCGGCCGCACACACGACGCAAAGGGACGAGACTGGAGGCCTCGGGCAGGAAGGACCGAGCCACTTGCATGCTGGCGTCCAGCACCCGGACTCTGCCGCCTCCTTCCAACTGACCGCCTTTGTCTGCCCGCCACCTCTGCGAGTGGACGCGGGAGAGAGCCAGGGACTCCCGGCTTTTCTGTTTCACTGCTTTTACATTCTTACACGATCAGTGTTACCGGTGACTGTCTCTAGGAGACCCTGGAAAGAGCAGGTGATCCATGGCTCTTCATGAAAACTGTCCCCACGATTCTGAAAACAACACCCCCCACCACCCCCACAACAAAAAGATAGAAAGGCTCAGACTTCAGACGCAGACTCAGTGTTCTGGAAGGAAGTTCTGTCGATTGTTCCTCTCATCTTTGGGGTCTTGCAATGCTTAGAAATTCCTGGGCTGAACCGGCCCTTGCTCAATAAATGCTGTGATGCGGGGGTGACAAATGTAATTTTCACCTAAACCACTTCTCCGTCCCTCTGGAATAAAGCCTCTGCCTCTTTGAAATAAAGTTCTCTCTCTCCTCTTTCTTCCGCGTAATAGTCGTGGGGCTCCGGGTGGTGAGAGACGGCCTGCTGGTCCGGGCAGGTAATGACAGGTATTTTCGCGGCTTTTCCAGAGAATTGGCTTCTTGTGTTGAGTGCTGGGCATAGGTCACCTCCTCCCTCGCAGAGGCCACGTCTGTGAGTCCATCTGTCCTCAGGAGCCTCACGTCCTGCCTCCAGGGCAGGGTCTGGGGTTAGGGGAGCCGCGGCAACGTGGGTGGAATGGGGGAGCCCAGATCGAGGGGCGCACAGTCGACTCCCCTCCCCGGGCAGGATGGCCCCTGAAGGGGGGCTCTAGCCCCCAGGCGTTTACTGCGGAACAAGCTCCTGCGCTGTTAACCAAGCTCTGGGCCCTCAGACGCCGCCCAGCCCGCCTGCTCGGAGTCCAGTGCCGGGGGCAGGCGACAAGGTGGGGGCGGGGGTGCCTGGCCCTCTGTCCCCTCTGTGCCCCTCTGCCTGCCACCAGCCGGGCAGTGGGGCAGCAGACACCGCCGTGTGGAGACCAGCCCAGAAACACAAGCCGCTGTGGACGGGACGCCCCGGAAAGGGCGCCAGGCTGCTCTCCCCCAGCAGGGAGGGAGGGCGCCGCGACCGCGGCAGCGCTGGCCCAGCTCCGTGGACGGAAGAAAGGCCTGGCAGCCTGTCGGTAAATGTTTCTTTGCCTCTGGGGTGGAGGCTGAGGGAGCCGAAGCGGGAGGTGGGGAGAAGGGTCCTCGCTGATCTGCCAGCCAAGGACCCGACCCCGCCCGGCTTCCGGCCCCGCGGGCCCGGAGGAGAAGCGTCTCCAATTCAGAAAATGCCACTTCTAGTGTTTCTATTCCATTTTGTCTCTGATCACACACACAAAAAAGGATGCCCCCAAAGGGTCACAGGGTTCAGTGAAAAATCCTACAAGCTTTTCCAGAACAAATAACAGACAATGACCCCTGGCCCTCTCTTTGCATAAGAATTAACGCCGGCGGCCCAGCCCCTCTAGTGGCAACTGGGACTTCGTAAATGCCAGCTTCTGATTTAAAACTCTGATTTTTTTTTTTCCCTCTTAAGAAGCCAGAAGAAAAGGGGTAACTCGGAGCTCATCTGCATCACAGATCAAGTCTCTCCGAGAAAATCAAGCATCCATAATTCATGGCATGTTTCCTGCCGGGGCTGGAGGCAGCGAGATCCTAGCAACGGAGTCCTGGCAACGCGGCGCAGCCAATGGGGCGGGCTCGCCGCCCGCGGGAGGAGGGGAACGCGTGCCTGCGGCGGCCTCACGCCTGCACCCGCTTCAGGGGCTCTTGCTCGGGAGGGAGCGGCTGGGCTCGGCGCGACTCGACTCGGCTCGGCTCGGCTCGGCTCGGCTCCACTAGACTCGGCTCGGCTCGACTCGGCTCGACTCGGCTCGACTCGGCTCAGGTCGGCTCGGCTTGACTCGGCTCCGCTCGGCTCCGCTCGGCCCGACTAGACTCGGCTCGGCTCGGCTCGGCTCGGCTCGGCTCGACTAGACTCGGCTCGGCTCGACTCGGCTTGACTCGGCTCCGCTCGGCTCCGCTCGGCTCGACTAGACTCGGCTCGGCTCGACTCGGCTTGACTCGGCTCCGCTCGGCTCCGCTCGGCTCGACTCGGGCGGGAGGGGACTAGAGCCGCTTAAAATCCGGCAGGGCCTGGGTTTTCTGAAGCCGCGGTAACCGCCACGCCCGCTGGCAGACGCGAGAGCTCGCGTTACTGAATTTAAAACACCACCTTCTCTCACCAGCCAGCAGTGTTCACAAAAAAATAATGCGACGCAGGCCCCGACTGCCGGCCTGAGAGGATTCCTGCTGGCGTTCGAGGGGACGTCGTGTGAGAACCGCCCCGCTGAACGTCCCGTCTCTCTCCCCGTCGCGGCTGCTCGCGCGTTCCTCCGAGAAGCGCTCTCGCACCTCAACTGCTGGAAGCCCGCGCCCAAGCCGGAGCCCTGGTCCCTCCGCAGGCCGCGCGGGTGCGGCTCTGCCCCCGGCTGCGCGGACCGGTGGCCGAGGAGCCCCGCGGAGGCGGGCATGTGCCCGCCGAGCAGGCCGCGGGCGCGTTTGTCTCTCAGAACGACGCCCTCGCGGCGGCAGCGACTGCCTCACCCCGAGCCGTCTCCGCGGAGGAGCAGCCAAGCTCTCACCGCGCAGCCCGCAGGTTCTCCGGAAGGACTCCGTTCAAGTCACCCCACCGCCCCGAACCCCGCTTTGCGCCCTGCAGCGGAAGCGGGGCGTCGGGCCCTGCGACTCTAAGCTTACACTTCGCACACAGACCCCCTCTCCTACTCGGAGGTGTTACCGTGCGGTGTTGTCTGTGCGGGCAGAGCCTTCGGCGTGCCCTTCCCACGAGGAGACACCAGAGAAGCCTCGAGGGCTGGCAGCAACGAAAACATGTCTTATGGGTGCTCCAAGCCGCATCTGGGGACTCGCTGCCCTGCACTGAACTCCGGTGAATTGAATAAATTAGCAAGAGCCTGGGCAAGCTGCCAAGAGCAAAGGAACCCGCAGGATCCCCACGGAGCCCAGCTCCAGCCCGGAAGCCCCTCCGGAAAGCGGGAGGGGCTCATCTTCAAAACCGCTCTGGAAGGAGAGCGCGGGAGAGGTGGTGATTCCCTGGCTGGGTTCATTCTGATGGCTCTTCAAACATTACTGCAAAAAATAGTCATCTCTGAAAAATCAGTGGTTTTTTTCTTTGTTGAAATGGGTGTTTTCCGTCAAGTCAAATGGGAACGTCACCTTTGCCAATAGTTTAGATTTAAAACCACACTGACATCTCTGCAGACTCAAATGGGCTCTGCAAAGCTCATCACAGTTTAAGGAAGAAATGCACGGGTCTTCCCTGGTGATCGAGGGGTTTGGGACTCAGCACTTCCAATGCAGGCTGTGCGGGTCCAATCTCTGGTCAGGGAACTAGTCACTCAGTTGTGTCTTTGTGACCCTGTGGACTGTAGCCCACCAGCCTCCTCTTTCCGTGGGATTCCCTAGGCAAGAATAGTGGAGTGCGTAGCCTTTCCTTTCTCCAGGGGATCTTCCCCACCCAGGGACGGAACCCAGGTCTCCAACATTGCAGGCCGTTTCTTTACAGACTGAGCCACCAGGGAAGCCCCAGATCCCACATGCCATGGGACCAAAAAAAAAAAATTCTTTTTAATTTGAAAAAGAAAAAGCAGACAGACAAACACACCCAGAGGCAGTCACTGCAGTGGAAACACGAGAGGCTGCGGGGGTGTTGATAATGGGACACATCACTATCTTTTCTGCGTTTAGTCACAGGAAGGAAGACTGTGTGCAGCAGATCTGACCTTTTATTAAAATCACCCCAGGATCCTCTGGTGCGTGCGGCTGAAAGACACACCCGCTAGGGAGGACGCTCCTGGCCACCCCTGCTTCCTTCAGGGGCACACACTCCCCGCAGACATCCTCTGAGGAAAGCAAGCTTTTAGAGCCGCTGGGAGCACAGAATTCAGTGAAGACATTTCTTTTCCTCTCATACTGGTAAAAGCTTGCAGTAGGAATCGAAAAAGATGCCTGCTATTTTAAATACCTTTGCACACTCTCCTTTATCACAATGTATTCCCTAAAAAAGGAAAAAGACCCTGGCGATCGGGCAGAAACGTAACTCCCTGGTGGCCCCCCGTCATCATCAGGGGCCCGTGGAGAGCAGAGAGCCTGCACATGCTCGGTAGTGACAGATGTGGGAAAGGCCCGGCTCCCGGAAGAGCTAGCCTCTCCCTGAGAATGGCTCATGGCCAAAGTCACCACTGCCTCCTCCCACCGGGTGACGGCAAATGGAAACCCGCTAGGCATCTGCGGCACAGTTCATGGTCCTCATCCTCAGTCTTCAGGCCTGGTGACCACAGCACGGCCTCGCCTGGCTACACCCGCGCCCGGCAGCCCCAACACAAGAGGACTCTGGGTCCCACTTGGGTCACCTCTGTGGGCTTTGTGTGACTGTGACATATGGTGATGTCAGGGTTCCTGGACCCCTGTCCAGCCCAGACAAACCTGGACCCTCCACCCCAAAGAGGAGCAGGCAAAGACCTCCATGTCGCCAGCTCTGTGCCTGGGTCTGATCTCAGGTACACATGTGTGCACCCGTGTGTGCACACACACATTCACATACAGGTTTACTTCTCTACCTGCTGGCTTTCTCATGCCTCGAGATGGTCAATCCCTGGGCTGGAGAGCGAGCAGCAGGGTGTGTGTCCACTGCTCAGCTCCTGTCTTGGAAGTACGTCTCTATGAGAGCCAGCCGGATTCAGAAGTGTTTCCATGTTGAGCTTTAACAAGAACCAAGCACAAGTGAACTCACATACAAAACAGAAACAGACTCAGACACACAAAACACACTGATGGTCACCAAAGGGAAAGGGGTGGGGATAAACTAGGAGTTTGGGATTAACACACACACACCACTATGTATAAAATAGGTAACCAACAAGGAACTGCTGTACAGCACTGCTGCTGCTGCTGCTAAGTCGCTTCAGTCATCTCCGACTCTGTGCGACCCCATAGACGGCAGCCCACCAGGCTCCCCTGTCCCTGGGATTCTCTAGGCAAGAATACTGGAGTGGGTTGCCATTTCCTTCTCCAATGCATCAAAGTGAAAAGTGAAAGTGAAGTCGTTCAGTTGTGTCCGACTCTTAGCGACCCCCTGGACTGCAGCCCACCAGGTCCCTCCGTCCATGGGATTTTCCAGGCAAGAGTACTGGAGTGGGGTGCCACTGCCTTCTCCACTCTACAGCACAGGGAACTCCATATTTTGTAATAACTTATAAGGGAAAGGAATATAAAAAAAAGATACAGTAACAGTAACTAACCTCAGATATGCAGATGACACCACCCTTACGGTAGAAAGTGAAGAACTAAAGAGCCTCTTGATGAAAGTGAAAGAGGAGAGTGAAAAAGTTGGCTCAAAGCTCAACATTCAGAAAACTAAGATCATGGCATCTGGTCCCATCACTTCACGGCAAATAGATGGGGAAACAGTGGAAACAGTGAGAGAGTTTATTTTTTGGGGCTCCAAAATCACTGCAGATGGTGATTGCAGCCATGAAATTAAAAGACGCTTGCTCCTTGGAAGGAAAGTTATGACCAACCTAGATAGCATATTAAAAAGCAGAGACATTACTTTACCAACAAAGGTCCGTCTACTCAAGGCTATGGTTTTTCCAGTAGTCATGTATGGATGTGAGAGTTGGACTATAAAGAAAGCTGAGCGCTGAAAAATTGATGCTTTTGAACTGTGGTGTTGAAGAAGACTCTTGAGAGTCCCATGGACTGCAAGGAGATCCAACCGGTCCATCCTAAAGGAGATCAGTCCTGGGTGTTCATTGGAAGGACTGATGTTGAAGCTGAAACTTCCAATACTTTGGCCACCTGATGCGAAGAGCTGACTCATTTGAAAAGACCTTGATGTTGGGAAAGATTGAGAGCAGGAGGAGAAGGGGACGACAGAGGATGAGATGGTTGGATGGCATCACCGACTCAGTGGACATGGAAATGGGTGAACTCTGGGAGTTGGTGGTGATGGACAGGGAGGCCTGGTGTGCTGCGGTTCATGGGGTCACAAAGAGTCGGACACGACTGAGCGACTAAACTGAACTGAATAGTAACTGAGTCACTGCGCTGTATACCTGAAACTAAATCAAGTATGTGTGTGTGTGTGTTAGTCCCTCAGTCGTGTCCAGCTCTGTGCAACCCCATGGACCATAGCCCATCAGGCTCCACTGTCCACGGGATTCTCCAGGCAAGAAGACTGGAGTGTGTAGCCATCCCTTTCTCCAGGGGATCTTCCCAACCCAGGGATCAAATCTGGGCCTCCCAATTAAAAAATACAATTAAAAAAGAAGCAAGAACAAGCATAGTGCAACACCTCTGAAGGGTGTTGCTCCATAGCTATTTCAATGATTTCCTGGAAAGGGCTGATGACATGAGAAATGTCCAGGACACATACTGTTAAGTGGGAAGGCAGGATTCACAACTGTGTCTATATGAGGATTCACTTTGTAACGAAACATGTACACAAATCTGCTCCCTAGCCAGAGGACGGAAGGAGTGTTCTGACACTTTCACAACAGCGCTCTCCGTGACGGGCTATTACCGCTGCTCACAGCCTTCGTCCACTTTGCTTGCTCTCCGGCTTCTCGTGAGCCAGGGTCTTTGTGACAGGGGTGTGCCGTTACCCGAGGGTTCTGGAGCCTATGGCCTGGTAGCAGGGCCGACGGCTGCCTCTGGTGCTGCTGGGACTTTCCGAAGGACCAGGAAGCAGCGAGAGCCGAAGAGGGGGGCTGCCATGAGGGTGGGAGATGGGGGCTGCGGTGAGGGCCAGAGAGGGGCTGCAGCAGGAGCCCCATGGCCCGAGGGCAGGGCGGGGAAGGGACACAGGCCCGCAAGGACCCTCGCGCCCCACACAGCCTTCCACTCTCCCGGCTTCCACTTGCTGAGGAGCAAGAGGTTGGTGGCAAACCACCCCCCCAGCTCCTCCCCCAGGAGGGGAGGAAGAGGACGTCAGACGACGCGGTCCCCCTCCTGGAGGGTCGTGCCCTTGCTGACCCCGCTCACGGGCCGCGGTGTGCCCGGTGATGCAGACTCTGATTTCCTCCTGCAAAGGCACAGAGGGGGACGCGCTGCCCAGGAGGGGCCTGGGTCTTGTCCTCCCTTTTCTCCGTTTCTCAGCGCCCACCCTGGGCACTGGGGGAGCATCGAGATCGGGGGCCCCAGAGCCTTTCCTCCCGAGACAAGCTGATGCTCGGAGCCTGGGCCCGCTTCCCACGGCCGCCCAGGACAGCCTCCGGGGTGAGCCCAGCCAGGGAAGCTGAGAACGTGACCTTTAGCCCTTGGCTCAGCAGGGGTTAGGGTTCAAGAGAGGTCAAGGATGAAGGTGATCAGGCCCCTCGCTGCACTGTGGGGGCCCCAACTGCCCCTCCGGATGCCCCATCCCTCACGCTGGGCGGAAGCTCCGAGCCCATTTGAAGCAAGAATGAGTCTCAAAGTCTCTGACCCAGAAATCAGAAGAGCGGGAAAAAATTAAATAAAAAATCAGGGACGAGGCAGGGGGTCGGGGGGGCCCCACCAGAGGGACCTAATCAAGACAGAGTCACAAGTCGTGATGTTTTCATTAAAGAACAAGTTGCCAAGGAGGCCTCAGATGTGTCCACACCTCTTCTTCCTCCTGAAGGCGTGGAGCCCCAAGCAGGGCAGGTGGACGCCAGGGGCAGCTTCGGGCCAGACCTGGTCAAGTGCGGATTGTTGAAGGAAGTTAAAGGTCTAAATAAACGAAAAGTATCCCGTGATCACAGGTCAGAAGACACGGTGTTGCTACGATGATGATTCTCCCCAAACTCAGCTACAGATCTGATTCAGTCCTAATCAGAATCCCAGCTGATAGAGTTTAAAAAATCAGAAACTGATTTAATAATCACATGAAACTTCAAGGGGCCCAAAAAGAGCCAAGGCAGTGTCATCCCTGCAACTAGAATGCAGGCTGCAGGAGACAAGCTTTCCCTGTGTGCCCAGTGAGAGGGGTGTCGGGACCAGCGGGGACCGGGCCCCCAGTCACACAGCCGGGAAGCCTCAGGCTTAGTGGGACTCACCGCTGCCTTCTTGTCAGGTGGTGCCCAGTGGGATTGATGGGTTTAGGGGCAGGGACAACATGCCATGCCGCTGATGTCCTGCTCACCTACAGTCAGGGGCGTGGAAGTAGGAAGGAGGTGTGCGGATGTGGACAGACAAAGCCCAGCAGGACAGAGGGCAGCTCAGCACAAAGGCTGGGCACCAGGACAGAGAGGCCGGCCTCCATCTGGACGCACCGAGGTTGGACCGAGTGCCCGTCAAGATTCCATCTGCTTTCGCCTCCAGTGTGAACACAGTGGCAGGTCCCTGGTGGTCAAATACTCGAAATCCCTGTCTGGCTCAGACACTGAAATGAATGGCCAGCCATCAGCAGGGCCCTGCCCACCTAAGAGCAGCCAGTACCCACCCCGGGGGGCTTTTTCTGCTTTCCCAAGGGGCCCCCACCCAGCTGGAGCCCCTCGAGCCAAGACCTGGGTGTGAAGGCAAAAGATCCAGGCAGCGCGGCCTGGACAGAGCATGTCCAGGGCAGGTGCCCACCCTCCTGGATGTGGGGGGACCCGGGGCTGGGACGTGAAGGGGAAGCCTGACTCGAGTCACCTGGAGGGGCCTCACTGGACTGAGTCACTGAAAATTCACTGTTGGCGAATTTGCTTTCTTTCTGACACTTCCCTTGGCCTCTAAGTTTCTGTGTAGGAAACAGCAGGATCTAGAGGAAGTTAATTATTGAACAGCATCCGCTTTTAAAAATAAAATTTTAAATAATTAAAAAATACTCAGATCTCTCCTTCCTCCCACCCTGGAAGCAGGGGCCTTAGCATAAGAAGTAGGAAGAACCTAGACGGAGTCAGAGCTTGAAGTGGGTCCTCCCCACACCACATCCCGGCCCTCAGCCACAGCCCCCGGGTCCTGGCTGAGCCGGCGAGGAGCCCACAACCTCCGCGGGCAGGCGGCTGGGAGGACGGGACCCGCGGCTCCCGGGCCAGGTTGCTTATGTGCTCATAGCCCCCCAGGCCTCTATCCCGGCCGGCTGGCCCTCCCGAGCCCCACCTGGGTGCCTGCCCCTGCACACCCTGGAATCTCTCCCTCTTCAAGAGGACGCTAATCTCATGGGTCCGGGCCCCACCCACCTGTGACTCCTCTTCACCTTCATCACCTCCCTGCAGGCCCAGTAGGGGGTCAGGGCCCCGACACAGGAGCCAGGGGACCCTCCAGGCCCCTCTCTTTGAACCCGCCAAGGGGATGGCCGTGACTGCCCATATCCTCAGGAGGCTCCAGTCCAGCTATCCCCACAGACCCGCCCTGCAGCCTCGGGTCACCTGCATCTGATGCTCAGCACAGCCTCCTTGGAGCTCTGCCCCTGTGTGCAGGGTCAGGAGGCCCATGGGGGGGCCCAGCACCCGGGGAAAGGGGGCAGCCAGCGGGCAGGGGTGGGGGAGACAAGGGGACGGGCCCCTCTAGGACAAGAAGTCCCTGTTGGCTGGTGACACCCCTCCTGGAAAAGAATGTGTCCAAACAGGCATCTCTGCCCTGGGGACGCTGGGAGCCCACAGCTCTTGCTCCGAGCGCAGGTGCCCTGTCCACACAGGGAGGCTGCCCATGGGTGCTGCCCTCGTGGAGACATCCACAGTCCATCAGCAAAGCGGGGAGCAGAGGCTTCTTCCCGCCCCGTCTGGCTCTCCTACGTCTCATTGCTACGTCCTACGTCACCTGTTGCCAGTGGGGGGTCCCCTGTCCAACTTGTCGGTAGAGCTGCTCCCCCCGGGCACTCACACCACTTCTGTTGGCTGCATCCCCATGTCACGCGGTGACCCCACAACGGGTGCACGGAGTCGGGGCCGCCCCCACCCACCATCCACCCGTCGGGGGTCTCTGCACCTGAGCCGCTGGGCAGGCCCCTGATCAGGGTCTCTCTCTCATCACAATTTCCAAGCTGGCAGAAGGAGAGTGCTCCCAGCCTGCTGACCACAGCAAGGCTGGGGCTCCTGGGCCAGCGGTAGCGTCACCCCCGTCCAACCCAGCTGATGGCCACACTTGGTCCCTTGGGAACTGGAGGGGCCGGAATGGTGGTCGTGCAGGGCGGAGGCCGGCCTCCTCTGTCCCCCTCCCCTCCAGGCCCCCACTTCCCCACAGAGTGACAGCCCAGAGCAGGGGCCGGGACCGCGGTGCCTAGCCTGCCTGGCCCCCAGCAGCTCCGTGAAGCTCAGCACTCACCTCCCCAGGGCTGGGTGCCCACACCAGGCAATGCCCGGAGTCCCGTCTCCCCCAAGTGACGCCCGGGGACGTTTGCGGCTGCCTGCTGGCAGTGGCTAAACATGGGAAAACAGCCGTGGGGATGGAATAACACTCCCAGAGATGTCCAGCACTGACCACTGGAGCCGGGGCACCCTCGGCAGTGGGCAAAGGGGCTCGACAGACAGCAGGGGCTCGGCTGCGCCCCGCTGATCGCAGCTCCCCTCGAAGGCCAAGGAGCTCCTGGGACCTGGCGTTGGGGAGCGGACGCAGGAGGAGAGGTCAGGCGGTGGGGCCACTTGCTGGCCCAGGGGAGCCCCAGAAGGAGCTGGCGGCACCGGGGGCAAAGATGCCCCTGTCGGGGAGGAAGTGACCCCCGTGCTACAGCCCCCAGACCAGGACCACACAAGCCCATGGCCTCCTCCCGCGGAGCACGCAGACCAGCCCAGCCCCGACGCCTCTCTCACCCACTGGCCTGTGAGGGCACAGGACATGTGAGTGTGAGCACGCGCTCACACAACGGAGGACATGGGCAGATGTCATCGCAATGGGGACAAGGCCACATCACTTCATGAGGGCAAGATGCCACCTAAGTAAGGTCAGAAAGCTGGCAAGACGAACCATGCTGCCCTCATCAGGGTGGCAATTCCACGGGCGCCGGCTGTGCGGCCGGAATGGCCAGTCACGCCCTCGGTGAGTGCGTCCCTCCTCAGCGGAAAGCTTTTTGAACCAGACCCCAGGCCAGGACCCGCTGCAAGGCCCCCCCCCCCCCCCCCCCCCCCCCCCCCCCCCCCCCCCCCCCCCCCCCCCCCCCCCCCCCCCCCCCCCCCCCCCCCCCCCCCCCCCCCCCCCCCCCCCCCCCCCCCCCCCCCCCCCCCCCCACACCCCCCCCCCCCCCCCCCCCCCCCCCCCCCCCCCCCCCCCCCCCACCCCCCCCCCCCCCCCCCCCCCCCCCCCCCCCCCCCCCCCCCCCCCCCCCCCCCCCCCCCCCCCCCCCCCCCCCCCCCCCCCCCCCCCCCCCCCCCCCCCCCCCCCCCCCCCCCCCCCCCCCCCCCCCCCCCCCCCCCCCCCCCCCCCCCACCCCCCACCCCCCCCCACCCCCCCCCCCCCCCCCCCCCCCCCCCCCCCCCCCCCCCCCCCCCCCCCCCCCCCCCCCCCCCCCCCCCCCCCCCCCCCCCCCCCCCCCCCCCCCCCCCCCCCCCCCCACCCCCCCCCCCCCCCCCCCCCCCCCCCCCCCCCCCCCCCCCCCCCCCCCCAACCCCCCCCCCCCCCCCCCCCCCCCCCCCCCCCCCCCCCCCCCCCCCCCCCCCCCCCCCCCCCCCCCCCCCCCCCCCCCCCCCCCCCCCCCCCCCCCCCAACAAACCCCCCCCCCCCCCCCCCCCCCCCCCCCCCCCCCCCCCCCACCCCCCCCCCCCCCCCCCCCCCCCCCCCCCCCCCCCCCCCCCCCCCCCCCCCCCCCCCCCCCCCCCCCCCCCCCCCCCCCCCCCCCCCCCCCCCCCCCCCCCCCCCCCCCCCCCCCCCCCCCCCCAAACCCCCACCCCCCCCCCCCCCCCCCCCCCCCCCCCCCCCCCCCCCCCCCCCCCCCCCCCCCCCCCCCCCCCCCCCCCCCCCCCCCCCCCCCCCCCCCCCCCCCCCCCACCCCCCCCCCCCCCCCCCCCCCCCCCCCCCCCCCCCCCCCCCCCCCCCCCCCCCAACCCCCCCCCCCCCCCCCCCCCCCCCCCCCCCCCCCCCCCCCCCCCCCCCCCCCCCCCCCCCCCCCCCCCCCCCCCCCCCCCCCCCCCCCCCCCCCCCCCCCCCCCCCAACCCCCCCCCCCCCCCCCCCCCCCCCCCCCCCCCCCCCCCCCCCCCCCCCCCCCCCCCCCCCCCCCCCCCCCCCCCCCCCCCCCCCCCCCCCCCCCCCCCCCCCCCCCCCCCCCCCACCCCCCCCCCCCCCCCCCCCCCCCCCCCCCCCCCCCCCCCCCCCCCCCCCCCCCCCCCCCACCCCCCCCCCCCCCCCCCCCCCCCCCCCCCCCCCCCCCCCCCCCCCCCACCCCCCCCCCCCAAAAAAACCACACCCCAAACCCCCCCCCCCCCCACCCCCCCCACCACCCCCCCAACCCCACCACCCCCACCCCCCCCACCCCACCCCCACCCCCCCCCCCACCCCCACCCCCCCCCCCCCCCCCCCCACCCACCCCCCCCCCCCCCCCCCCCCCCCAACCACCCCCCCCCCCCCCCCCACACACCCAACCCCCCCCCACCACCCCCCCCCCCCCCCCCAACTCGAGATGTGCAGACAGCCTCTGAACCCGAAATGAAGCTGGCTGCCTGGCTCTAATGACACGTATTTAGCTGGCAGATAAGACTGTATTTATAGTCTCCCGAGACGGCTGGGACTCACAGAAAGTACCCGTCAATGCAGCTGAAGATGAGAAGAAAGTAGATTTAAGAGCGCGTAAAAGGGGCAGAGGGAAGAGGTCCCAGCCCACCCTGTACCTCCTCGTCCGGAATCTGGACGACAGGGCGCTGTGACTGCCCAGCCCCCGCCCGCCGACCCGCCGGGATCAGAAAGGTCTGGCTGGAGTCTCAGCAGGGAGGGTGGTGTCAGGAGACTCTCGAGCACCCAGATGAAGCAACACTCCCACCACGATCCAGAAGCATGCTTGAATCCCATCCTCATGCCACACACGGTGCTTTCAATGCAGACAGTAGGCCCTCCGCACATCAGACTGAAGGTCACAGGGGGGTCACATAAATCAGTCGACTGGCATCGAAACGGAAGCCCAGGGACCTCGCTGGTGGCCCAGTGGTTCAGTGGTTAAGAGTCCGCGTTCCATCGCAGGCTGCTGGCCTCCCCCATGCCACGGAGCAACCAAGCCCGTGCGCTGCAACCAGAGAAAGCTGAGCACCGCAGTGAAGACCCCACACAGCCATCAAAACAAAACCGGAAGCCGATCTCACAGAAGGATGTGATTTCCCTGGACTGACTGGTGACCCCGGAGGGTCTTCCCCGTCTGAGTTTGGATCAGGGGGTTGTTTTGAGGACGAGGCCGTGGCAGGCCCGGCAGAGCGCTGCAAGCATCTCCCAGTCCCCCCGGCGTTTTCCTGGGACGGCAGGCGGGGGCGATGGCTCCTCGTGGCGTCCTCGTTGGGACCGGGGCAGCTCCGGCCTGGCCTCTGCCTGTTTCCCTTTGCTGTATTTCCTCCACAGCTTGAGTTTTCATCTCGGTATCAAGAACAGCCTGGCAAGGAGCCAAGGGCGGGGCCAGCAGGGGTCACCCTCTCTGATGTCGCAAAGTGTCAGGAGCGAGACGCACCATGCAGAGGTGACAAGACACACAGAACCGGGGGTTAGTCATCAGCATGTTACCCCACACCCCGGAGAAACAGCTAATCAATCGCAAAAGTTCGGATTGATGAAACAGCTGCGTGTTTGCACCAAAGGCTTCAGAAACAGTTCAAGACAGGTTTTGTCAAGTGCAGAGACGCACGCCTCCCACTTGCTCCCGGCCCACAGGCATGCGGGGGGCCCGGTCGCGTGAACAGCCCCGGCAGCCACGATGGCGGGGCTCCGGGGCAGGCTTGGGCGGACTCGGTGTCTTCTCCTTGTTGCCGCCTAGTGGGGGACAGGTGTGGCGTTCACAGGGTCACGGGATTGTTTTAGCCAGAAGGTGCTAGAAATATTAGCAACTGATTTTGTTTTTTTCCATTAGCCCAGAAAACTAGAAATTACCATTTTTCAGGTGCTATTTGAGTAAAAGATGTAGGAATGTTGTTGGCATGTGAGTGTAGGGAAAAATCTGGAACTTGCGGTAGAGCCAAATTTTACCTTTGAAAGTGTCCTTGTGAGCCCTTTGATGTGTTATTTATAACACAATGAGACTAGATGGTAAATGTTGAACGAGAAAGCTCCCTGCTCTCCAGTAAAACTATTTTATTCCACAAGGGGGACAGGAAGCTCTGTGGTGCCCCCACTGGGACTCACTTTAGCTTTGATTAACTTCAACATTATTAAAGGCTAAAGCCAACTGATTTACTCTACCGTGTCTGCCTCTGTGTGCATATGTGTGCATGTGTATGTGCAGGCATGTGTGTGCGCATGTGTCTAGGTGTGCGCGTGTATGCATGTGTGCGTGTGTGCAGGCCTGTGTCTGCATGTGTGCATACCTGTGCGTGCAAGTATGCAGGTGTGCATGTGTGTGCGTGTGCAGGTGTGCATGTGTGTGGATATCTGCATGTGTGTGCATGTGTGTGCATGCGTGTGCAACTGTGTGCAGCCTGCACTGGTTGGGGCAGAGGTGGGGGCTCCTGCCCACACGCATTTTCCTTTATGGAGGCGCCCTCTTGTGGCCACAAAGAATATTGCGCCATAGCCAACTTGCACACACTTTTCCCCACTATGACCTTGGATAAGGAAAAATTCCCTCTAAGCTGCGTAGACACATAGGAATTTTCAGGAATACTTGATGTGGGGTTTTCTAAGTGGAGATGCTGAAGGCACAGAAATGGCATTCTAAGCTAGGATCTCCCAGATCAGGGCCCGTAGGCAATGGATGGATGGGTGGGGCCAGGGTGTGACCCGGGGCCTGGCAGCGTGCCCCAGCTCCCCCTGGGCTCCCACCAGCGTGTCCGGCCCCCGGTGTCCCCCTCCTCCCTCAGGACGCCAGTCACTGCTCTGGGGCTGCCCTCACTCGCACCGCCAGGCCCTTTGCTGGGTGGACAGTGTCTACAAAGATCCATTTTCTTCGCGGTTCGGGGCTGGGACGTGGACCCCCTTTCTGGGGCCATCGTTGACTCCTGCAGAGGACGTGGGGTCCGGGGGCGTGGCCGGGCGGGCAGCTGTGGCCCATGGGCAGCAGGATGCTTGTGGCCAGCGGGCACCCTTGCTGCTACCCCTCACCCTGAGCCCCCCTCCAGGCTCCTCTCCCATGCAGGCGTCCACAAGGCGGTGGGGGAGAAGCCCTTCACGGTGCTCCTCAGGGACGGGCACCCGGGGCAGGGGCAGAACCATGATGTGTCAGGTGACGGGGACCCCTCAAAGCCACCGGAAGACACTGGTGTCACTGCCTTTGGAACAGCGGGTGTTCATGGTGAGAGTGAGTGGGCACTGAGCAATCACCCCGTCGCCCCCCAGCCCCAGCCCCAGCCCGACCTGGCTCCCTCTGCCCAGCTCAGGTCTGAGCTCAGAGGAGCAGCTCTGACGCAGGGAGGGGCCCTCACGGGCGAGCCCGCCCTGCCCACCGCGGGCGGATGCAGGCCCCAGGGCCGGCCCACCAGCACGGAGCGTGGGCTGCGGGAGGGGGGCGAGGCCCCCCTGTCCAGGCCAGGACAGCTCTGCCAGGCTCAGCACCACACCCGAGCTCTGCTTGTCCTGGAGGCTGCCCCCCCGGACCCCACCCCACGGCCCCCCATCCTCTCGCCCAGACCCTCCTCCCCCCCGAGTTCTCCTCACCTGGAACAACCACCCGCCTCCACCCACCAGCCCCCACCGGGCCCGACTCTGCTGGCCCTGGGCTCCCTCGCAGTCCCCCGGCACCTGGGCCGCGGTGGGAGCTGGGCGAGGCCGTGGGGCCTGCTCATCCCACCCGTACAGCCGTGAGCGCTTCCCGAAGGGCTGCAACGTCACCCGGCACAGACACCCCGCCCCTCTGCTCACAGGCCAGAGCCTCCTGCTGCTCCGGGTCCTGGGAGGACCTCGGCTGCATGCACGCCTCCCTCAGTCACCCAGAGCGCCTTGGTGTGTCAGGGTATCTGAGACTAAACAGAGAAAGGAACTCTTTTTAGTTTTCAGCTGTCACCTTGGGTGTTCTTGGAGGAAGCCAGAGAACAAGCACTGTTCTGAGGACTGGAAACACAGCATGTACCAGGCCTTTGCTGCACACGCTGGACTTCAGGGAAAACCCGCCTCTGTAGAGCCCAGCTGAGGACGCGGAGGGAGAAAGTGGCGGACACTCACAGGCGAGAGCAGACGACGGCCAGGCCTTGGAGGGAGGATCTGAGCCGGACAGACAGACAGGGCCTTGGACTCAGTCCACTCTCGCACACGAGGGGCCCGCGATGAAGACTTCTCATCAGAAAAGCTAAGAAGGCAGAGTCAGGTGATGTGGCCACAGAGGAGGGCGGGGTCTTAAGTGAAGTATAGTTTTAAACCATTTTTTTTTAAAAATCATTTTGAAAATGTTTGGGAGTTCAATGGCCTTGGGGAATTACTGTGAATTTTGGGAAGTGCTATAATGGCATTGAGGCTGTGTGAAGAATGCTATTTTTGGAAATGCATAAAAAGTATTTAAGAACAGAGTGTTTGATTCACTTTTAAATGATCTGCAAATCACACACCCACACATGACTGTCAAATACAGCTACTTTTCTGTAGGCACATCTCCCTATAACCAAGTTAAATAGTTAAAAAGTGAACAGAACCCAGGCTGCTCGGCTCCCTGGGGACCGGCATCTGAGGTCCCAGATCTGGGCACGCATCCCTGCTGCCGTGGCCAAGTTTGTTCTGAGCCCCTTTCAACCCTCAAAGCACCGGGTTGGGTTGACTCACCCCCAGGCTGCCTATCCGGGGGTCCCCAGGGGGAGGGCTGGGGTGACGTCACAGGGGGCTTGGATGTCTGGAGGCCCCCAGGACCACTCCCGCCTGAAAGGGGACAAACGGATGCTGATGCCCCTTCCCCGTGGGCAGACGCCGAGGCTGAAACTTGCTGCAGCTCTCCATCCGCAGCCCCGGGGGCTGCGTGAGGCCTGTGTCCACTCGGGACGGTGCTCGGCTCTCGGGTTGGAACGTGCCGTGGTCAGAGCCACCCGGCGGGCTGCACGCCCCAACACGGGATGGGCGAGGGGCCCAGTCTCCCCAGCCACCCTGAAAAGCGGCATAGGGCCCAGCTTTTCCAAAACAGCTCCGGTCTTAGCTGAGCATAACCAGGTGGTCAGGAGGAACCTCACAGCAGACGCAGCCTGGAGCCCACTGGCAGGTCTCTGCGGGCGCGGGGAGCCACCAGGCTCCTGGAGGCTGTGGTCTCCTTTGTGAAAGGACAGTGGCCCAGCCGGGCACCTCGCGCCTCTCCGGAGCAGCCAGTGTCCGCCTGGAAGCCGCCCGCTCCCCGCTGGGAGGGCAGACCTTGTCCTTCCTGCTGCCCCCAGTCCCGGGGAGCACAGGATACAGGCATGGGCCCGAAGCAGGCCGCCCCGGGGACGGGCCGCGTTTTCAAGGCCTGGCCGGTGGACACAGGGTCTCCCCAGGGCCTGCCCTCTCCTGCTTGGGCCCCATCGTGCAGCAAGAGCCCTCCGCCCAGAACCAGGCCTCTGGGCCAGGAGGACGGCCACCGTTCCGGCCAGCCTCGGCCCTTCCTCCAGACCCCACCGCCCAGCCGGACCCACACATCACGTTCCCTTTCCCAGGAACAGAAGACCCATCGCCCTTGTCGTCCGGGGCCTCCAGGTCACTGTGTGAATGGCTACTCGGCCAGAGAAACAGTAATTTCTATGCCATAAAACTGAATTCCGTTTGTTCACTAAAAAAGAATGCTGTTGATCAAGTGAAGCGTATAAAACCCCAGACACAGAGGCAAAGGATCGCCTGCTGCACTGGGGTCCCGGGCAGCCGCGTCCGCCAGGCTGGGAGCCTCGGCGGGGCTGTGCCGGGCAGGGAGGGACGCAGCGTCTCCGCCAGAAGCCGGCCTGGCGCCCGAGTCCACACGGGCTGCTGAGGGAACACGGCCGCACCGTCAACTCGTCCCCGCTCCAGGCCGCGGCCAGAGCTGCTGGGCCCGGGTGTGGACGGAGTCCGCTTCTCCCGGGAAAGAACACCTGAGCCGTGTTCTGACGCGCATCAGCGGGGCGGAGGTCCACCTGAGAGCCAAGGGTGGTCCTTGAGCCAGGCGGGAACCCCGACCGTGTGACAGCGCATCCACACGTGACCCTGACCCCCACCCCAACACCGGGAGGCTCCTGGCCCCCGTCTCTCACCCCGCAGACTCGGCCGCGACCCTCGTGGGTGCGGCAGGCGGAGGAGCGGCCAGGTGCCCCAGGCACAGGGAGAGCGAACAGAAACCCGGGCGCCTCCCAGCGTGACAGCGGGGTCTGGGAGAGCCGTGGGGGCAGCGGGAACTCGCGGGCCCGCCCTGAGGGCCGGCCCTGGAACCCCTGACACCCAGACAGCAGGACAGCCTGCCAGCCACCATGCAGGGCAGGAGTGGACACAGCGCCGGCCCCGGAGGACGGACGCCCTGCCGCTCGGACGTCCGGACGCGGGCGGCTCGCAGCTCAGCGACAGTGACCCAGGCATCCAGCCCTCCTGGGACCGATGGACAGGCAGGCCGTGCTCACCCAACACGGAGGGTCCTCAGCGCCCCCGGACGGGCCTGCCTGGGGACACGAGCCAGTCGCAGGAGCACAGACCCTGCGAGCCTCTACCCACGGGACGCCCTGGAGCCCCTGAATCAGAGACAGGAAGGAGGACGGGGAGGGGTCGTGTTGACGGGGACAGTTTGAGAAGATGAGAACGTTCTGTGAACAACGGTGCGGTATTTGCCCAGCTGTGTGAAGGTGCTGAACGCGCCCAAGCTACACAGTGAACAGCGGTTAATACGGTGAATTTACGTTACTGGTCCTGGAAAGACTGACGCTAAGAAGCGCCAGTACTTCGGCCGCCTGATGCGAAGAGCCGACTCATCAGAAAAGACCCTGACGCTGGGAAAGATTGAGGGCAGGAGGAGAAGGGGACGGCAGAGGATCGGATGGTTGGATGGCATCACCGACTCGATGGACGTGAGTTTGAGTAAACTCCGGGAGTTGGTGATGGACACGGAGGCCTGGCGTGCTGCCGTCCGTGGGGTCACAAAGAGTCGGACACGACTGAGTGACTGAACATCAGTATTTCACCAGGACTAAAAAAAACAAAACTCCAAGCAGCTCACAGCCCCCCGTTGGCTCCTCTGCAGGCCGGGAGCCGGGCCCCTCAGCCTGGCCTCCCAAACGTGGCCGTTCACTCATTCACTCATTCAGTTCATCAAGATGCACGGATCGAGCGGCCCCCCTGTGAAGCCCTGGGCTGGACGCTGGTGGTCAGGCAGGGTCCCAGGCCAGGCCCGTCTGAGTCTGTGGTCGAGGCGGGGCTGCCGGGGTCTCCGGTTGTTGTGCGAGGCCTCTGGCTCCGTCACTGCCGGCCTGGTGAGGGGAGCAGCCCAGCAGGCCACATGCGTCCGTCCGGGCAGCCCAGGGTGCTGGGGCACCGGCCGTCTGGAGGTGCACCGCCTGTGGGCAGGCCCTGTGGGCAGGGGGTGATAGCCCCGACCTCCGCGTGGGACGCAGGCCCCCTGCTCTCGACGGGGGGGGTGACAGGCCTGCACGTCCCGGAAGGGTGCGGACCTCAGGGGAGTCACCTGGCTGTGAAGGCGCTGAGGGCAGCTGGCCGCCTCCCCGGACTCCCAGTGAGGAGTCCCTGCACTCCCAGGGGCCTGTTCCCAGGTCCCCCGTGGCCGGGCGAGCACAGTGGGGGCCCACCCGGGGAAGCACCGAACGGGCTCTTTAGGGAGAGGGGCGGCATGGGGCAAGGGAGGGCCTGGTCGCCAGCACACCCCTGCCAGGGCTGGCCTCTGCCAGCTCGGTGGGGGCCGTCCGCTCCTGCCCGTGAGGACGGGAAGGGGGGACACACTGGGCATCTTTCAAGCCCCGAGGGCCCTGCCTGCTCCCCCACCGGTTAGCGCCTGGGCTGGGAGCCGCCCGCCCGCTCGGGGCTGGACAGAGGGGGCAGGGCGGCGGGGGCTGGGCCCCAGCCCCGGGGGTCCTTGCCCCCTCTGGTCCCAGGCCGTCCGCAGGTCCCCAGGACAACACCCGCGGGGGCGGGACGCGCTGAGGACTGGGCCATGCCAGGTGGGCCCCCAGGCAGGCAGGGACATGGACTGGACCCTGAGTCCGGGGGGTCCTAGGTCCCCCTACTGACCTACAAAATAAAACCTCATTCTGGCAAAGCATCAGCCATGACTGTTAGCGTCTTAAGCTTCCCCGGGGACCGTTCCTGGTTCCACGCTGCCCTGACAGACGGGACGGGACACAGGCGCCCGGCGGTGCCTCTCCTGTGAAAAGTGCACCGGTTTCCAAACCAACCTTTCCCACTGTCTGCTGAGGTGAGGTCCCCGGCCCCCTAAGGAGGGAGAAGGGTGGTGCCTGGAGGGCCTCCTGGGGGTGGGCCCAGACCGCTCCCGCCCACCTGCCTCCCCCGGCCCTCAGAGCGCGCCCCGCACCCACGGAGCCC
Organism: Okapia johnstoni; assembly: GCA_024291935.2. NCBI lineage: Eukaryota > Metazoa > Chordata > Mammalia > Artiodactyla > Giraffidae > Okapia > Okapia johnstoni. The sequence continues at coordinate 1,138,147 of CM044312.1, forward strand.
CGCCCGGGGATGGGGGGTGCCGCCCTCCCGGCACAGCCCTCCCCGGGGCAGCGGGGCCTGGCCTATGGGGGCTTCCCCGTTGCTCGGGAGCCGCCCGCACGTCATGGTCGGGTGGAGACGGACATGGGGGCATGGCGGCTGGCTGACCCCTCGCAGACGCAGCGCCCGTCCTGGGTCCCTACCGCAGGACGCTCCGGGGTGTGGCCCGCTGAGCTGGACCCCAGTCAGAGGCCGTGACGGGTGGGTGGTCCTCACTCAGAGAGGCGGCTCTGAGCTACGACCCCCTCCCATGGCCCGGGACGCAACCGCGGCCCCGCCGGGACGGACTCCTAAGCCCGTGCCTGCCCGGCTTCCCACGCGGCCGCTGTCTCACCGTCTCGAGCCCGGTGGGGACGTTTCCCCCGGCAGTCGCACATTTCAGGCTCTAGACCCCAAAACCTCACCGGATCCCTCATGACTGAGATGACGGAGAACAGTTGCTGTTTCATTACTAGTAACGGGTTCACAAACAACGTCAGGTAAGTGTCAGTCAATAACGCTTACAGTTTATTCACGTGGGTAGCACTTAAAATCCGTTATGCTTTCATGGTTACATTTTCCACACTAAGCATCAAATACCGTCCACTCTTTCCCCTAAGGGCCCTGCACCACCTCCCCGCAAGGTCACCCAAAAACCACACGCGTCACGCTCGCTCCCGTTGCCCATGCTCAGAGCCGCCCCGCACGCCCGGGCCGCTGGGCAAGGGCCGCTGGAGTGTGAAATCCCCGCAGAAGCTTCTCACGGAGCCCTCGGTGCCTGGGGGAGAGCGAGGGGCCGCTGGAGAGGAAGGCCCTGCCGGGGCGGCTGTGGGAAGCTGGGGGGCCCCCGCCCGAGGGGGGAGCTCTTTGGAGGAGCAGAGCCGAAGCTCCAGTTCTCAGCTCAGCGCACGTGCTCAGGACCCAATGAGCCTGGACCCACACTGAGAGCCGGAGGTGGCCCGCGGGGCAGAAGCTTGTTGACTCCCGCCTTCCTGCAGGAGAACAGCTCCGGGTCCAGGAGATGGGCGAGCTGGGGTGGAACGGACTGCTTGCAGAGGACTGCGATGAAAACCGTCTACGTGAGGGCGACTCCAGCCCTCGAGCGGCCAGGTCGCCTGGGGAAGGTCGGCTCCCTGAAGCTGCAGGAGGGGTCGCCCGGGGTCGGGGGTCACCTTCACGCCGCCCTGTGCTTAACTGGAGCCTAGATTCACACACGCAGCGGCAGGAGGAGAGGGCGTGTCAGAGCATGCACACGCACCCTGGCAGCGCACGACCGAGGCCGCGGGACCCCGCGGGGGCGCCGGGCAGCGGGAGGCCGCGGGGGCGCCGGAGGGGACGCACGGGCGCGGCGGGAGGGGCAGGGGCGGCTCCGCACCCCGCCCCGGCCCCGCCGTGCGCCCCCCGCGCGGCTCCGCACCCCGCACCCCGCCCCGGCCCTGCCGTGTGCCCCCGCAGGAGGCAGGGCGCACGCAAGTGCACACGGCTGCTCCGCCGCGGCCCATCTAGAGGGGGCCCTTGGTCGGCTTCTTCTTCTTCGACTCCTCTCTGTGCTTCGGCTTCTTCCTCTTGCCGCCTTCTTTGAATCCTACGGAGACAGGCGTGTGAGACGCTGCAGGGCGGCAGCGCGTGTCTCTAAACTAGCCCCCCACCCCGCACCCTGACGAGACGAACCGCACGGCAAACTCCCACCTGCTCCGCCTCTGAAGCCCAAGGAAACATGAGCTGACTCGACACCTGGCGGTGAAAGCCTCTAACACCAGCACCCCGGGTCCCGGAGGCCGAGTGCCCGCCCACCCCGCGACCCGGCCCCCGAGGCACCCGGAGCGGGACGGGCCCCCCGGGGGCCCCTCGGCAGCCAGAAGCCCAGCGGGCACCGCGTCCCGCCTTCCTGCCTGCCCGAGGCTGGGGAGGAGAATGAGGGCCCTGACCCGCTCGCCTTCTGGGGTTCCACCCGGAGCCAGGCGCCCAGGGCCGCCCTGCACCAACAGCTCAGGGCCTGTGTGCACGTCCACACGGACGCTGAATGTGGGGGACAAAAGACCACTGTGAACGTCCTGCCCAGAACCAGACCACGGTCACCGCGGCTCTGTGAGCCGGCACACGTGGGCCCCTAAGCCTGAGAAGGCAGCAGGTGCGACTCAGAGCGTGACCGCTGGAGCCCCAGTCGGTTCACAGGTCCTGCACCCACTCAGGGATGCTCTTCTCACAGAACCAACACCCGCTGGCCCTCGCACAGGGAGGTGGGGCTTCGTCCTCGCCCCGACTCAGCTGCGGGCACAGAACGCCCAGACACAAGCCCCGCCGACACAGACCTCCTCCAGCCGCCCCGTCCCTGAGACCCGGCTGCCCCATCCACTCGAGGTCAGGCACCCAAGGAGCCCGGACCGGCTCCTGCCCACTCGGGCCTCACAGGCCGTGAGACCCTGACCCCGACCCAGGAGGGCCCGCAGCGCCCCCACCAGGCCTGGGAAGGTGAAGGACCGGTGCTCTCCTCTCTCTCAGGAGCATCTGTTTCATGCTGAATAAGTTCTGTTCTCCTTTCTAACAGCTCCACATTCTGGACAGACCTCCGGTGTGTGTGGAACCCATAAATGGACAACACCAATCCTTTCTCCACGTCTCACTGTCCGATTTACGGATCCCGAGAGGCATGCAATGCGCCCTCTGAATAAAGCTGGGTCGGTCACCACACTTCACAGGAGCACCAGCAAGAAGGGACCACCAGGGTGAACAGAGCCGCCCCACGCCCCCCGCGGACCAGCCCGACCCTGAACGACACGGGCCACACCGTCCACACAGGAGGCCCTCCTGGGGCCCACAAGTCCACGCCCTGAGGGCTGAGTGCACGCCACGGTTAAGAACCCGCCCGCCAGCCTCTCGGGCACCTCATCCAGGCAGGGACACCGGACACGCTGTGGGGGCCACGCTCCTCTCCACACGCTCCTAAGAAAACGACCCAAGACACGGCAACCTGGCTGAAGTCACCATGGGACCCTCCCCGCCACACGGGGAGCACGCCCCCCCCGGGGGCAGCTTATCTCGGGGATGGGGGCGCCCGGCGGGGGCCATCACTGCGCCGCGGGCACTGAGCTGCTGAGGACCCACTCGTCCTGTGACCCCAGCGACATTTTCCAGTTTCTGGAGCCTTCCTTCGGAGCAAGCAGCCCTGTCACCTCCCAGTAAGAAGCTGAAGAGCTCACCACAGTCACACAGACATCGCATCTTGAACCCTTTGGTGGCTTCACGCTGGCGCGCTGCTGAAGGCCTCAGGGCTTGGTACGGGAGGCGGACGTGAACAGCAAGAGGTGGACTGGCAGTGCCAGTGTCCGCCAGGGCCCCCGGCCGCCCGAGGCCACCCCGGGACACGGGCGGGAGCAGGACCTGGCAGAGACGGAGCCCACCGCCTGCTGTGTGTTTAAGGACGTGCTGGGCTCCTGTCGACAGCCTCCCACCTGCAGGCACCTGGGCGGGATTGCAGTCACTTTGCTTCTCCTGCTGAATCCTACTCTCCCGAGACCCCCTGCAGTGGCCACTGGCCTCCCCTCCATGGGCCTGGCCTCCGCTACCCACGGGCAGCACGGGCCTCGCCGTGGCCCCCGGTTCCACCTCCTGAAGACGTCTAGACAAGCGCCTCGAGGCAGGCCTGGGCCCCACGCCCTAGGCAGGTCCTTCCAACCAGAGGGATCCCTTCCAGCCACACGACCCCTACTCAAGTACTCTGTGTCTGGGAAGCTGGACTCATGGCCCTGCCCCCAATGCGTCCAGCCTACGGGCCGTCGGGGCCAGGAGGTGGCGATGGACCGGGGAGGAGCCCGCAGGCCCACACGAGGCACAACAAGCCTCTTCTGAACTCTCCAGCCCTTCTGTCCGTCTCTGTTTTTCACTTGGCCACCCAGGGGAAGGCTGTCCGCCATCCCGGGGGCTCTGAGGACCTGGCTCGGGGCCCAGCACACCCACCATCCGGCAGGCGGACGGGACAAGCCCTGTCCTCAGGGGCAGACCCGGACCTGCTCCACGTGAGGGGGGCACCTGGAGGGTGCAAGCACTGAGCTCCCAGCAGGAAGCTCCAGGAGAATAAAGCAGTGGGCCTCTTCCTTTCGGGTCCCCCCTGCCTTGCCCCAGGTGCACAGTTAACCTCACTGAGACGTCACCCTGACCCTGGGGATGAGGGGCCACCTGTCCCTCCACCCGGTGGCCAGCTGTGGTCAACCTGGCGACTTCCAGCGCTGAGAACCAAGAGGAGCACTTGGAACGGACGAGCCACCCAAACTGTAGATTCCCATCGCCTGGCTCCAGACTCAGCCAGGTCCAGCCTGCACACAGCCGTGTCATCAGACATGACCCAGAACCTTCTATGGGGACCGCAGTTCACAGACCCACCCAGGCCCCCCAAGATAACGGCGGGTCAAGAAGCTGGAAGAGGGCAGAGACCTCCCCTGGGGGAGGGTGGGCCAGGTCAGCACCCAGCACCCGGCGAGAGGACCCTCGGGGGCAGGGGGCCCCAAGGCCCCTCCATGAGCAGCAGGAGGGCGCAGAGCGGGGCTCAGGCCGCAGACGGAGGGCTCCCGGGGGAAATGCTCACAGGCTCTGCCAAGACAACACACACATGCGGTGCTGGGAGCCTGGCGCCCATTTAATGTGGCCGCGCCTGGCCGCCCCCACCCACCCGTCAGGCCAGCACGCAGCAGCACAGGCGGCGTCTCGGTCCTCGGGGGCCCCGCGGCGGCCGGGGGGCAGGGTCCCGGTGCACACCTGCGCAGAAGGCGCCCCGGCGCGTCCTCGTCCATCCCCGCGGCGTGGGCCGCCGGCCGGGGCGGGGGCGCAGGCCGCGGCGGCGGCCTCAGCGAGCGGGCGCTGGAGCTGGCGCTGGGGCTGGGCAGGCAGCGCGCTCTGGCCTCGTCGCAGGCACTCCTCCGCGAAGGCGTCCTCGTCGGCCACACCTGAAAGCATAGGACGAGACGCGCGTGAGCCGGGCCGGGGGCCGCGAGCTGAGCCTCTGGGAGATAAAGAGGAAACCAGGCTGGGCCTCACTGGGCCCCGGGCTCAAGGATCCCGAAAGCCCACTGCCGGCCCAGGGGAGACAGCGGGACCCGTGCTGCGCGGGCATCACCGGCCGTGGGCCCTGCTGGGGCACCTGCCCCTGCAGGCCCTGCTGCGATGGAGGCGGCGGACACCCCGCGTCCCCTGCTCAGGCCGGAGCACCGCCGGAGCTGAGCTGAGGACCCGCACACACGGTCACCGGTCACACAGACACACGGCCGAGCGCATGCCTCTGCGGTCCAAAGGTTGGGTTTGTATCAGTCTTTTCGAAAACAGAAGTTCTGCATGTGATGTGAACACCAGGAACAAATCAGAAAACAGGTCACAGCCGTCACAGAGCGACTTCCGGCTTCCTTCTCTGCAGTCCCAGCGGCCAGTCCCGGTGCGGGAAACGGGGCCCCCGGGTGGTGGTGGCAACCCTGTGCTCCCTGGGGGGCGAGTGCGGAGCCCTGAGCCACTGCCGGCTGGCGTGCCCTGCGGGGGCGTCCAAGTCCTGGCCCCGCCCCACCCACCGCAGACCCCCTCCAGTCCTGCTGGCCCCTGGCAAACGTGGAGGACAAGACGACCGAGATGCTCCCGAAATGAAATGTTTAAGGAGAGCCCTGCTCTTTCAGGGTGGGGGGCTGCGATCACAGCTGCTGCTGCCCTGGTAACCGGTCCCCAGGCCCCAGGCTTGGTGCTGGGCAGGGGCGCGGGGCCTCGCATCTGTCTTCTCCGGATGCCACCTCTTCCCCAAACCCCACACCTGCCCCGGCAGAGGCATCCTCCTCCAGCAGCACAGACGCTCACCAGTGAGGCAGGCTGACCCCGGGGGGGCCCGGACCCGGGGCCTGTGCTTCCTCCAGGGCTCTCGCGGGCAGCCTGGCTCCTGAGTGGACGCCGTGCCCTGCAAAGCCTCTGCCCGCCCCGCAGCCTGGCGGGCACCCTGGGGGTGGGCCTCCGCCAGCCTCACGATCCCCCCAGGACGCACACGCAGGCCTGGCGGCAAGGAGGGGCACCTGGTGGTCAGCACAGGGGCCCTGGCCGCTCTCACAGCAGACTCCCACCCCGAGGGGCGCTGGCTGAGGAAGCAGGCCCGGGCGTGGCCCTCACCCCCTGCCCCCCCGTCCACCCTCCATTGACCCATCACCCCTGAGGGGTCGCCAGCACCACAGGGACACGGGGTGTGTGCGTGAACAGAGCACCTCAGGGACACGACCGTCTGCGGGAGGAAAGCGCCTGAGTGCAGGGGCCTGCAGCGGGGCAGGGCTGGGAGCTCCCAGGGGCCGATCCACCCCTGGGGGGCTGGGGGCCACAGGGTCCAGCACACAGACACAAGCATGGGACCCCCAAATACGCGGAGCACTCCAGGGGAGGGGGCCCCAGAGCCACAGCTAATACACTGCCGTGACAGCGACGCGACCTCCAATCCACGCTGGACGCAGCAAGTGGGGGAAGGTGGGCAACCCGACCCTGCAGCTCAGGGTCACCCCTGAACCCATGCTTGGCTTCTGTCCAGCCAGGAGGAAGCAGCCAGCCAAGCACTTCCAGTGGCTTCATGGTTTGGTGGGGACACTGCGCCGCCAGGTGGGGCCCAAGCACCCAGGTGCTGGGCAGGCTCACTCTGAGCAGCCGCGTGCCCGCGGCAGCCTGGACGTGGGGGGGCGGGCGTCCTGGGGGCCGGCCTGCTGCCAGTACCTGCCTCGGGTCACGTTGGACCTCAGCTGTCCAGGAAGAGGCGGGGCTCCGCCAGCCCCATTCCGCTCAGGGAAACCCACCTGTGCAACCTCGCGCATCCGTGAGGGCAAGGCTGACCCGCCAGGCGGGGCGCAGGACGCCTGTCTGCTCTGGACGGGCTCCAGGGGCGCCAGCGCACAGGCAGGGAGGCCCCCATAGGACCCGCAGACCCTGGAGCCGCATGGTGCCCCCTCCCGACCCCAGCGCCTCCCCGGTCCTTGAGGCTGCACCTGCCGTCTGTCTGGAGCACGAAGCTGTCGCTGAGACGCCAGGCCTGCCGCTCGGGGCACACAGGGAGCCCCTGTCAGTGGTCAGACACCAGGCTTCCACTCCACCGCGGGGGTGAGGGTTCAGTCCCTGCTCAGGGAACTGAGATCCTGTGTGCCCCGTGGCATGTAAATAAAGTGAAGAACACTGTAAAATTTGACAGCTACTCTTATTTTTAAAAAAGCACACAGCACAGAACATACTCCAGGGCTCAGGGTCTGGCGATCCCCCCAAAGACTGGGACCCGCTGTGGGCGAAGGGGGGACCCTCCTGGGTCCCAGCGTCCACTCAGCATCCAGAAGGCCATCTGACCACCGACCAGGGTGCGCACGCACCCTCGGGGCTGGAGCCCAGGGCAGCACGTGCGCTCGCTCATGCGGGGTGGCCCCCCTCCCCGGGCAGTCCTGCCCCCAGGGCACACCCAGCTCAGTGAGGGGCTGTGCCATGCTGACCCAGGCAGCTCTGGCCCACAGCCGACTCCTGGCACCCTCCCACCTCCTGCCCGCCGCCATGAAGCCCTCTCCCCTTCGCGAGGACCAGGCCACAGGGTCTCTGAACCAGGGACTGTCCAGGGAGGATGGAGGGTCCGTGGCCTCGGGGAGCCCCTGAGAAGCGCTGGTACCTACATGGCTGTGCTCCCCACTGTCCCACGGGCCGGCCCCCCACAGCGTCAGGAGCCCTGTGGCCCTGGGTCTGGGGCAGGACGATCAAGTCACTGACCCCACAAGGCTCCCCTAAAACCCCACCTGTGTCACGCTCCAGGAGAGGGTCCTAGGCGGGGGTGGGGGGGCTTGCGAGAAAGAAACGTGGATACTGAGAACTTCTCCCAGTATTTCCGCTGGGTACTTTCTGAAAGATCCTTCGACATGTGCTCATCCAAGCGCTCATTATGAACCCACTGTTACACGCAGAGTAACACTGGGCATTAACAGGTTTACAAAATGTGAGGCCACCATCCTCTTAGACGCAGAGGGCATCACGCACAGCGCTCGGCTGCAGGAGGCTCAGGCAGAAATCAAGACTGCCGGCCGTGTGCTTGGTCGCTCAGTTGCGTCCAACCCTTTGCCACCCCACGGACTGTAGCCCGCCAGGCTCCTCTGTCCATGGGATTCTCCAGACAAGAATACTGGAGTGGGTTGCCATGCCTTCCTCCAGGGGATCTTCCCAACCCAGGGATCGAACCCGGGTCTCCTGCATTGCAAGTGATTCTTTACCAGCTGATACCAGGGAACAACCTCAGATACGCAGATGATACCACCCTAATGGCAGAAAGTGAAGAGGAACTAAAGAGCCTCTTGATGAAACTGAAAGAGAAGAGTCAAAAAGCTGGCTTAAAACTCAACATTCAGAAAACTAAGATCATGGCATCCGGTCCCATCACTTCGTGGCAAATAGATTGCGAAACAGTGGAAACAGTGAGAGACTATTTTCTTGGTCTCCAAAATCAGTCGAGACAGTGAATGCAGCCATGAAATTAAAAGATGCTGTTCCTTGAAAGAAAAGCTATGACAAACCTAGACAGTGTATTAAACAGCAGAGACATCACTTTGCTGACAAAGGTCATTATAATCAAAGTATGGTTTTTCCATGTACAGATGTGAGAGTTGAACTATAAAGAAATCTGAGAGCCAAAGAATTGATGCTTTTGAACTGTGGTGTTGGAGAAGACTCTTGGACTGCAAGGAGATCCAACCAGTCCATCCTAAAGGAAATCAGTTTGAATATTCATTGGAAGGACTGATGCTGAAGCTGAAACTCCAATACTTTGGCCACCTGATGCGAAGAACTCACTCACAGAAAAGACCCCAAGACTGAAGGCAGGAGAAGGGAGAGACAGAGGATGAGATGGCTGGATGGCATCATCCGATGGACATGAGTTTGAGCAAACTCCAGAGATGGTAAAGGACAGGGAAGCCTGCTGTGCTGCAGTCCATGGGGTCGCAGAATCAGACACGACTGAACCACCACCATCCTCAAAACCGTGCCCAGCGGCGGGTGACACAGACCGCTGCTAGAACACAGTGCTCCCCACAGGAAGCTCACTGCACACCCTGGGCACTGGCAAGCCAGGCCCCATGAGGGCCCCCATGCTGTGACCGCACCTGGGACCAGGCCTGGGTGAGGCGGACTTGTGGCTCCCATGGCTTCTGAGCAGGAGAAACAAGCATCCAGGCCCAGAAGCATCGGCAGACACGGGCCCAGCTGGCACCTCAGAACCAAGTCCAGCCTCTGTCGGTCTCCACGTGCCGCAGCCAGGCCCAGCTCAGGAGCTGCCCTGATGGCCATGGAACGCGCATGGCAGAGGTCTGCAAGGTTCCCCAGCGACGGGCGTATGCGCCCCAAACCCAGGCTCCAAACCGATGCCCCAGACGTCCTCCAGCCTCTCCCAGGGCAGCGGCGTCCAGAGCAGAGACGGCTCTGCCCTCAGGGCGGCCGGGGCCGCGGATGCCAGTGCCGCGCCTGGGAGCCAGACGCCCCATCCCGAGGGGGCGCAGGACACTCCTGGCAGAGGCAAGGCCAGCGCTGGAGACAGAGGCACCGCACACAGCTAGGGCAGCCCTGCCCACGTCTGCTCTGGGGCTCCCAGCCACACTACCCTGGGGTCACATGCCCACAGCCTCCTTGCACCCCCAGGGCTGCATGAGTCCCCATCGGGGAGGGACAGGATGCGCAGGTCTCTGCTGGAAGGCGGAGCAGGTCCGGGGGCCAGCCACCCGCCAGGCGCGGCCGCCGTGGGCCCAGCAGCCTCGGCCACGTCCTGCCCCCAACCCCTTTCGCCCCAGCAAGGCCCCCCCAGGCGAGGACAGACCCGGCTCCTTCCTGGGAAAGCCCGGGGCAGCAGAGGCACCCCGAGGGGAGAAGCCTCGGCGAGGCCTGGAAGACTGTTCACCCTACCGCACTCAGCCCACGAGGGCCTGGACGGGGGATTCGCGCCTGGAGACAGATGTGGGGTGTGCCTGCAAGGGTGAGGCACCGGATCTGCGAGCCCGTCGCTAAAAGTCTCACGATCGCTGTGCTTCGGGTCTCCGAGTCCGTCCTTGGTTTTGGGCTGGAGAGCGTGTTTCTCACAGGGGCGACCGGTCTTCGGAGGCCCAGTAGCTCTGGGGAAGCACTTAGGGTCCTGACCTCAGGCAGCAGGAGGGTGGGACACACACACCGGCCGTGGGCAGTGCCAGAGGAGACACGTTGCCCGAGACACCCCCCCTGCGGCGACGCCTGGGCCACGGACGGCTCCGACCGCAGACGCTGCACAGAGGCCGACGGAGGCCCTTCCCTAAGGACAGGGTGGCCCCAAACCCAGGCCTGTCCCCACCCCGGAAACGCCCGCAGCCAGGAGTCTTGCACTTTAAGTAACAGCATCAGGCCCTGTGATGCTCAGCTGCTACACTCGGGGCCAGGGCCCCACACAGCCAGCATCCACCGCATGCCTTCTGCACTTCTGACCCTGGCCCCGGGCCGACCCCCGGCCCCTCTGTGGACGGTTCAACAATGACCACGGCTGCTCCTCGCCGAACAGAAACCTCCAGAAAAAGCACACTGTCCACCAAGGGTCACGGAGCGCAGAGTGCCACCACTGAGCTTTGGGTCGCTCTTTAGCACCTGTATCGCACCCCCCACCCTCAAACAGAGAAGGCTCCCGCTGCAGGCCCCCCAACACCCTGCAGGGGACAGCCCCCCACCCACCCACCCACCATGGCACCAACATCCTCACATCCACGCACCGCCCCTGTGGTACAGCCTAAAATTCAGGACTTGAAACCAGCAAGTGACGATGGCCACTGCCATCCCACCTCCACACCTAACAAACATCTCACCTGCTGACAACCAACCACTTTTAGGGCTTCTTTCTACAGCTTCTTCCAAGCTTTCCATATGATCCCATCAACTACAAGACACTGCTCGCCCATGAGAATTCACCGGGCGTTTTGTTTCAACAACTTACTACGTAAATGCAAAGCACCTCACTCGAAGGAAAGTCAGTCACATCCAATTCAGCCACCCAAATAGAATCAACTGTTTCTGGTGTCATTTCCGCTAGCCTTTTCCCGTGCAGGAACTAAGCGCTAATGCACATGGGTTAGCTCAAGCTCCTGTGGGTTACCACTCACGCATCCTTTTCACTTGGGAAACTACACACACACCAGAAAATATCCTGCCCTGTGGCACCAAGTGAGACAAAATTTCAACACAAACTGCGACCTGCCGGTCCCTGCGCGGACGCTCGGTGAAGTCAGCGAGGAGCTATGAGGGGAATGTCCTAGCAGCAGCCACACGCTTCGCTTCTTGCCCCAGATGGAGTCGCAACACAGGCAGGAATCTGGCTGATAACGTGCAAATGAACGCAAACCTCCTCATGTTGAAAACAGTCACTTTTTCCAAATATGTACAACCCCCCAGGCCTCAGTGCTGGCTGCTTTTTGCTCTTCTTTGGTGAGGGGGCAAGGGCGGGGTTAATCCCACGCTTCCTCACAGGAGGAATCCCAGTGACACATACTGGGATTACTCAAACACCCAAAAATGCACCAGTGGCCTGAGAGGATCCCAGTATGCGCCGGCACGCGGGACACTGCCCTGTTCTCACGGGGCTCAGCGCTGACCCACGGCGTGAGCTCACACACGGGCCCCCGGCCAGGGGCGCAGACAGGCGGGGACAGGGAGGGAGCAGTCCCCAGGATGAGACTGAGGACTGGAGACGGAGGAGCACAGCGGGTACAGGCCCTCAACCACAGGCAGACCGAGAAGGCCGGCGGCGCAGGAAGGGGGCGGGAGGGACGCGGCTGGGTATGGAGGCCAAGGCCACAGCAAGGGCCTCCTGTTCCAGCCGCCCGAACCCAAGCCCCGCACGGCATCCACGCTGGTGACGCCCCGAGGGGTCGGCCTCCCCACCAGCGCTGCCAAGGCGTGACCTTGCGTCCCTCACCCTGCCCTGAGGCAGCCCCACCGACCCCCCAGCCGCGCACCTGTGGAGCTCAGCACGGGGCGTCCATGAGCCGCGGGCTGCTCCAGAGGAGACGGGCCCGCCCCTCACACACCAGGGGTGGACGGCTGGAGGCCCGTGGGACGGCCACCAGCAAGGCAGAGGCCAGCCGCCCCCGCTGGGCACTGGGGCTGCCTGAGGACCCCCGGCTGGCATCCAGGCCCTCGCTCAGCTCTCGAGGAGGCGGCCTTGGGGGGACCTGCGTCTGCCCTCAGGAGCCACTGAGCAGCTCCCCTGCAGAGCCCACTCCCCTCACCTGCAGAGCCCCCAGCCCGCAGAGCCCTCCCCCGCCCACCCCACTCGCAGAGCCCCAGGCCCCCAGGCTGATGCCACCCCCCACAGAGACCACTGGCTGGGGCCTGGGCCACGTGGCTGGATGAGGCCCCAGGAGAAGCCATCAGGGCCAGGCTGGATGGGGAGTGGGAGAGGGGGAGCACCCTCTGGTGTGACTGGCCTGGGCCCTCCCCGGCTCGGTCTACACTCAGGCGGCAGCGTCCAGGCGGTGCGGCAGAAGCGGGGCTCTCCCCACGATGACCAAAGGCCAGCCCCACAGACAGTGACCGACATAAACCATCAGAGAGGACGGACTGATATCTGCAGGGCCACACGGTCACAAAATCTGACTTTTCTCAAGACACCATTTAAACCACATAAAAATCTCAGGATGAGTGAGTCTAGTTCCTTAACACTGACATCCGTTAAATACATGTTTTAAAAACCTGTATTACACAGACTAGCAGGTATGTGCCAAGGAACTCTCAGGTATTTCACCAAAACCCCCACCAGTGGGCACCACAGTGACGGTGCAGCCTGGGTGGAAAGAAGACCCGAAGGACAAGACGACGCACGAGTCCCCAACAGGGGCGCATCCAAGGAGATTTCAGAGATACTGACGCTGCAAGAAGCCTGGGAGCAAGCCGGATGATGTCAACACACACCAGCGTTCCAAGTAAACCAAAGCCACACACGGACAAATGCAAGTGAAAATACGTGAAGGAAAAATAAAAAGCTTTCAGATGTGCAACATGTACGACATTCACCCAAAGGCCACCCCCAAACACAACACAGCTTTAAGTCAAATGAACATGCGACAACTGAAAAGGGAAATTGCCTTATCAGGGCAAGCGAGCAACACGGTGGGACAGACGCCTGTGAAATCCGAGGACGACTGCAGGACAGGGTGCTGGACAGTCACCCTCCAACAGGGGCTCCGCGTCATCCCAGAACCACGAGCGAGGCACCCCTTGCTCCTTGTGGGAGGAGACTAACAACTGCCAGCTCCCAACGCACACACTCCCGCACCCGACTATTCACCGCTGTCCGGGCACCGAGCCCAGCAGGACCACTCCTACAGGACACCGCCCAACGGCTACAGAACGAGCAAATGTCCACGCTTCACCAGGCAGCACAAGCCCTGGGGCAGGGGCCGCGATGGGCACCCACGGCCACCAGCAGACCCTGTCCAGCCGCTGGACAGCTGCCCAGGCCACACCCGTGGTGCCACAGCCGTTCCAGAAGCGACTGGAACCCAGAGCCCGTGTGGCAGGATGCCAGCAGCCAGGCCCCGGACTCCACAGGAGCCTTCCCTGATGCTCCTCAAAGACTCGGGCCCCTCACGCAGCCCCCACAGAAGGGAGGCAGAGACGGGGCTCGGAGGGATCACCTCTCCTCCCGCCCAGCTCTGGGCTCCGCGTCGCCTCCACATGAGGCAGGGCCTCGGGCTGCAGGCTCCGGGGAGGGGAAAGCTCGTCAGCGTGGGAAGAGAGCAGCAGGAGAGGCCGGCAGGGCCTGCCTGCACTGGCCTGCAAGGGGCACAGCCACGCCATGGGAGACCCTGTCTCCCTCTCAGGCGACCTCAGGGTGTGCTGTCAACCCCCGGTAGGTGCACCGTCTTCCCAGGAGCTCCAGAAGCATTTTTCAATAGAAGGCAATTCCACCTCATTCCACTTTTAAGTGTAAATGCTCTTGAAGAGGTCAAATCATGTGGGGGTTTTTTTGGTGCAAGCAGAAAAGAGTGTTTTTTTTTAAAGAGTGCTTTTTGAATGTCAGCAAACATTGCAAAGATGGTGGGACCACAGCCCGCCAGGCTCCACTGTCCATGGAACTCCCCTCCAGACAAGAATACCGGTGTGGATGGCCATTTCCTTCTCCAGGGGATCTTCCTGACCTCAGTCTCCTGCAGCTCCTGCGTCGGCAGGTGGATTCTTGAGCGCTGAGCCAGCTGGGAAGCCCAGTGCCTGGCTATCGCACACCACACAGCTCCTGGGTCTCCACCCCTGCCTCCCGCAGCCGCCCTGGCGCTGACCTCCACCTGACGGTGCCGGCCTGTCCATCCAGGGGTCACCGACGTCTGCACGTGAGAACCGCAGCGCGCATGAGAGTCAACCGGGCGGCTGCTGGACTCAGGTCCAGGTCCTAACAGTCTGGCCACTTCTCAGGTGCTGGTAGTTGACATCCTTTTAAGGAAATTACGCCTCCCAATTTTAAGCTGGAAAGTCACTGGGAATTACTGCTTAAAAATGAGTCACAGCTTCATGACTTTTTAGACTTTGGAAACACAGTAACAACTGTGTGCGTCCTCTAAACTACCAATATCCCTCAATCACTGGGGAAAACAAACAGGAGAGCCCAAGACGCCGTCTCTCAAGACCGGGCACGCTCTGGGCGTGGAGGGACAGCTTCCAGGACGTGAGGAAGGCCCCAGGAGGGCACCAGAAGGGCAAGGGCTGACCACCCTCCACTGAGGCAGGCCGCCCCGCATCCCCAGGAGGTAGCACGGCCTCCGCAGAGCAGCAAGAGAGGGCAGGCCACACTGCATCCGCTCCAGCGCTCCCAGCTCCGAGGGCCTGCAACTCTGGACTCACGCCCCTGCTCGTGAGTCTCCTGTGAGACGCCAGGACGAAGGGAGAGGGCGGAAAGGGTGCAGGACACCGCGGGCTGGGCGCCTCTCCAGGGGCAGATGAGCCCTCCGGGGGGAGAGACGGACAACGCATAATCCACTGCAGGATCCGCTGTGAGACCAAGCCACCGGCATCCATGATGCAGGGTCCAGAGGACCGGAACACACACACCAGGAGGCGCCCCATGGCCTCCCACGCAGGACGCGGTGGTCACGGAGGGTGGGAGGCCTGGGGGACGAGGTGCCCAGCTCACTGTGGGGGCTGCAGAAGTGAGCCCTGCAGACCACGTGACAGACCCCTCGGGCGGACCCAGCACCTGCGCGGGGAGGCAGAGCAGGAACAGACAGCCCACCCTCGTGGGGTCTGTCCTCCCACGGCGGCTGGGATGCACAAGACAACTGTTCTCTGAGTACCGAGTCAGAGCGAAAAGGAAGACATCCGGCCACAGTTTCCACGCGGTGCGCACCTCCCCCAGTCCAAACCTCAGTCGAGGCTTCGGGGGGCAGCCTGGTGACAGCGGCAGATGGAGCGTGAGCAGAGAGCAAGCAGCGGGCCTTCCAGGGCCCAGCGCCCTGCTCACCGACAGGACGGCTATGCACAGTCCCAGCGAGGGGTCCTGTACCCTCCTCACCATGATGCCGAGATTCCTGCTCACAGAGAAGGAGCTACTGTGACCTCACTTCCTCTGACCTTGATAAGGAGCGAGACAGTGTGACCAGTCACCAAAAAGCAGGGGGAGAAAAGTCTTACATTTTAACTGCTGGTCACACTCAGGACTAACTCTCCATCTAGCTAAGCCAATTCATTACAACTGCAAGGACTCGCAGATTCAAAGGTGCGAGACAAGGATGGAAAGTCACAACGTGACCAGTTCTAGAAGCAGAAGCCTCAGACTTAAAGGATGTAGCCAAGAATGAGAGGGAGAAACCGGTGATTTACACCAACGCCTTTACACCTGAGTCACTAAACCACCCACTGCAAAAGCAGCAACCACCTCGAGAATCACTAAGCGGGGCAGGATCCGGCGTTTAAAGTAAAAGGCCACTGGTCACATACATACAGTCCACCCCAACCGGAGCAGACAGCAACGAGTGAGCAAATTCACTCAACCATCCTGGCTCGAAAGCCCCCTGAAACCGTAGTGACTGCCTGTCCTTTGTGAACTTCCTGATGACTAATCACTGAGGAACGAGCAGAAACAACCGATTACAAAATTACTGCTGGATTCTCGGCTGGACGCTGCTTGCGTGCGACAGTCCCTGAAGAAGCCAAGGAGAGCTGGTGGGTGACGAGGCAGGCAGGACGGGGCTTCAGCAGATGACGAAGTGAAAACCAACTGGAACAATGCCATCCCACACACACAACGGTGGCCGAGACCCCGGCAGACCAGAGACACGGGGTACCAGGGCTAGCTGCAGGAAGTCTACAGCTCTCCCCGCAGACCTGCACAGCACGCCCTGCATGGACCATCGGGAGGAAGGGGAACCAGCAGGGCAGGCGTGAACGCCGGGATCATCTGTATCACAAAGAAACCCTGACTGGGCTTCAGAACGCAAACCCGGAAGCTTTGGAGCCCCGAAAAGACAGGAAGGAGGCACCAGCCATCAGTGAACTACACCTGGCCGGCGGCGGGGAGAAGGCGAGGAAGGAGAAACAGCGTGAGCGCAAGAACTACAGCACTGCTGTCCCGAGACTGGGCTCCAAGGACTAAACGAAGCCCTCCATCCCGGACGGCAGAGGGCTCCCTGAACGTGGACAGAGCACGGCCACCGGCAGCCTCGGGGGGCGGGGGGCTCAATTCCTACTTCGAAGACCCCGGGGCCCCAGGAAGGCTTTTAACCGGTGAGTACAGGGACTAAGGAGAGCAGAGCTGTGCCGACAGTGAGAAGCCGCTGCTCGCAGGGCCCCGGGCTTGAGGATGCCGGCAGCGCCGCACACAGCAGCCTGCCTGTGCACAGCCGCTTCCCGGCACAGGGGCCCGAGGCTGCAGACACCAGCCTGACCGTGTCCAAGGGCCCCGGGAAGACGAGCTGACCACGCCGAACTCGCCACCTGCCTCGCCGACGGGCCTGTCCACATCCGTGGGAACACCGGCCACTCCCCGGGCGGCGCCCCCAGAACACCGTCACCGCAGACAGCTGTCTGCACGCATGCGCTCGGCCGGACGACACACTCAGAGATACGCTCTCGGAGACACTGACCGCTGAGGGGTGCACCAGACTCTTCTTCACTGACCTGGTGTCCCGAGGCGGCCTTGAACCTGTTCCACTCAGCAGTCCATCGCACCCATCAAATACCAATGTCAAGTCCCGGGACCCTCTCCCTGAGTGACTGAGGCCAGCCGCGGGCTGACAGCACAGACGCAGCACGCCCCCCGGGGCCGGGCGTGGCCCCAGCGGACTTCTCGGCGCGGCTTTCCAGCGTGACTGCCCACATCCGCCTCCTCGCAGGCTCCCTGTGCTAAGACGGAGCTGCACAGCTGCCCTTTCCTTGTCTTCCTAGGTCCAGGTGTCTCCCATACTTACATTCAAGTATCCAATGCTTCTTTAAACAGCTTCTTCTAGCAGTTTCACGCTGTTTAGTTTCAACACAAACTTGAGTAGGGCGGTAAAAAGACCACCTAGCTCTCATGTAATATCCCTCTGGCTGGAATTCCAGTTATCAGTGGTCATCATGACAGATCATACTGATCGAAAAACAAAGCAAAGCACCTTTATGTCTGCCCATGCCGGCATCATCAGGTGACTACCCTAGGCATGCCATCTTTAAATGAGCGGGCATCAAACGCAGCCTGGAAAACCACACATGCTCCGAAGGGTGGCAAGGGGGACAGCCGTTTCCTCCCTCCCTGAAGAAATGCTCAATAGATCGGTGATCGTTATTCCACATCAACACGGAACTTTCATACACTCTCCAGATACAACAAAGAACACACGTTAGTGAGGTCCAGTGTCAGCCTCGGCGTCCAGACGCAGCAGAAGGCAGGAGCCCCGGGGCCCGGGCACAGAGTCAGAGACGAGGACAGGCCCCACTCGGGGAAGAACGCACCCGACACAGTTCATTTATTTTCGTTTTCTTTAAAGCGAATGACAAAGACCCAGTTTACCAGCTTGACTTGTTTAAACCTAAGCTTAACATTACATAGTTAAACAATTGTCCAAACTTACTAAGTTGCCAGCATTCATGCACAACTAGAAAACATCCTCAATGCATATTAAACCAGAAATGTATTACCATTAATGTATTAATATCGTTCACTACTAAATATTGAAAAAAAAAAATTATTTCGTGGAAGATTCGTCCTGGCAATGTTCACTTCACAGCAGGCTGAGACTGCTCGGCTCACGCTTCAAACACGATGGAAAAGCATCCGTGCTGGTGTTAGTGTACGAAAGAGTCACGGCCACCGCGGATCACGTTTAATAAAAAGCAAAGTGCATACAGAGATTTACAACAATTTTAAAGACAAATAAAATGGTCCTATTACGTGGTCCCAACAATAAACTCAAAAGTCTATGACAAACAGGGCTCCGACGAGCTGTGTATAAATACTTTAGATTAGGTACAGTTATACTGAAAGTCGAGTTCGTTTGAAATCTTCAAAACATGTTCCTGTTAGTCCTCACATGGCGCGTGCCAGAGTTAGGTTCTGCTACGCGCGTGCGGTCAGCTACTTGTTATCCAAGCGCAGCAGTTGCTCCTTACCATTTATCGTCAAGGACTTTAACTGGCCGTCTTCTTCAACTTCCACCCTTTCTTGACCGTTCTCGATAATCCTGCGGGAGGGGAGGCAAGGGGGATAAAACGCATCTTAAAATCGTACTATTAAATAAGGAGACATATATGAGAACGTGAATGCGTATCTTTAGAGGACTTGCCACGGATATACCTGAAGTCACTAATTCTGTGGCTGAAGCCAACCTCCTGAGCACAGACATTTCTTAAAAGAGGTAACTCTGACACTGAACACAAGCACCAGCCGTCAAGATGGCCAAGGTGCTACAATGGATGAATTTTCATTCCAACACATCACTGCACACTAAATGGGGTGGTGTCTAATGTGTCACGTGAAGCAAACATTTCAAAGGAAAAGCTCTGATCGGAGACTGGAGAGACGTACCAGACACCCTGCCCTTCCCGCGGGTGGCACCGATGACGCCCCCCTACCCCACACCTACGGATGAGAACACAGACGCCAGGCTCGCACCTCTTGGTGGTGATCTTCCTGCCATTCACCACTTTTGTCGACGTCGATATGGACTTGTAGTTGCCCATCCCACTCCCGCCGAAGGCCGAGGAGGAGGAGAATGCCGTGAGGCCCCCATGGCCTAGCGAGCCAAAAGAGGTGAACCCTGTAAGAGACAGCAGAGGGGTAAGGGACAAGCGCAGCACACGCGGCCAGCCCAGGGAAGCAGACGCACGCCCCTGGGGAGCCGGGCCCTGCACAGACTGCGGGGCTGCCCAGGCACCTCCCCTACCAACGGGCCAGCACCCTGCCCCCCCCACGCATCTCACAGGATGGGGCAAACCCCGCCACAGACTGGCACACCCCCACAGACTGGCACACCCAACAAGCTTCTGCTGGCTCCTTGTAACTGTGACCACAGGGAATACAAACCCTGAATTACCAAGAAGCTGAAATAATTTTAGCAAGAATAGCACAATAATTATCAGGAGAAGTATGGGTCTAGAGTTCATGGACTAATTCTCAGCTATGTGGTGCTCACCTAGGACACGAAACCCCCACTTTCAGAAGTCACAACAAAGCAAGTCCACTCTGGGGTGGGGCTGAGGCCGGCCTGCCTGTCCCATCGTGAATGCCCTGTTACAGCAGAAACACGCCCTCCCCATGGTCCCTTAAAGGGGAGGACTGCGTGCCACACACACTCTGTAAGGGAACTACTGTTTGACAGGGTTGCCCAGCTTTATTCCCTTTGACTCTCCCTTAAATTCGGGCCTGCTACACGCTATCTGAGGAGAGCGCCTGCCGGAGGAAGGCGCAGCTACACCTGCCCCGGGTGACACAGCCCCCGGCTTCAGAGGGGCAGAGTCTGGGAGCTGCATCCCCTGTGCTGCCCACAGAGTGTGTGAAAGACACACAAGGGAGGTCCAGGACAGACAGAGGAGCTGGGCGAGCGTCAGAGAAGAGCTGAGATTCCAACTCTCCACAGGAAAGGCGGCTGCGGGCTGTGTGCCCGGCGCCTGTCACCAAACCTTACCAGCCGACAGCGTGGCCCCAGGTACACGCAGGCCCTACCACAGCCCCAGCTCCTGGTCCCACCAACGTGGGCTCCCCCAGGACACCTCTTTTGTTTTTTTTTTAAACTGCCGGGGAGGTTAGATTAAAAAGGATTTAATGAGATCATCTGAGTTATTTCAGTTAGTTATCCCAAAACCTCACTCCTTTTAACCAGGAATTTCATTAAATACTGGCTTTTAATAGTTAAGATTAGAAGTAGGTTCTCAAGTATAACATTCTTGGGGAAATTAAGGGGAAAAATGTGGGTTACTAAGCAAAGATTTGTATACACACAAACAGTGGCAAACCCAAGCTGTTCCACAAAAGGCATGTGCCCACTGCAAGCGCCCTAAACGAAGGAAGCCTGCACTGGCGTCTGCTCAGACACCAGGCTACGTCTGAGGGTATAGTACCTGCATCAAAGGAAGGAAACGCCCCTCCAAAAGAGGGAAATCCGCTGAAAGCAGAGAAGAACGAGCCTGTGCCTCGGCTCCGGCTTCCACGCGGGCCCCTTCGATTCCCAAAGAAGTCCTCAAACGGGTCTTCTAAAAAGAAACAGAAGAGCTTAGTGAAACCTTGACCCCAGGGTGCATCTCCACAGGAGAGCTGCAGAGGGAATGTGGGCGATGCCTCCTGACACTGTTCCAGCAGGAGCAAAGCTTCTCCACAGTGCAGCTGACCTTCAGAGCACCACAGTCCATCTAACCTGCGGCTTTACTGCGGTTTCCGAGACTCATCTACAAACAGAACACTCCGTGTCCCAGCAGAAAGCTCGAGGTCATCAATACACACCGCAGACCTGGGCAGGGAGCGGCAAACAGAGCTCTTTCTGGTCGTCGTTATCAATCAATGAGCACTTACTGAAAATATGAATTACACAAACTTTTAAAAAAAATTCACTGAGGTTCACTATTAAATTCACTATGAAATCAATCCGTGCTGCATTTTTTCTAGGAAATGGGAATTCTTTGAGACATAAAGCAAGGACTCCTGACGGATGCTGAGAGAAAAGCACCCACGACACAGAAATGAGACAGCCAGCTGGCATGTTTCTAAGCCAAGGCAAGCGCGATCCAAGCAGGAGATTCATGCCCTTGAGCCGTGAAAGGAACAGAAGAGAAGTAAATGGAACAAGTCCGTGAGCACAAAACCAAGTAGAGACTGAGGTTCCGAGCACACCAGCGCTTACAGACGAACATGGCTCAAGAACCCCCCAGGCAACCGGCAAAGACCTGAGGCAGGCCCGAGCTTAAGGAACGCTCAGAATGGGGACGGGGAAGCAGGTGGAACACTACAAGCCTTTCTCAAGCGAGCTGTCAGAAGTGCAAGAAAGCAGGCCTGAAGAAGCAGGTATTTAGAAAGCACGGTCACTGGTGGCTTCTTCAGAGATCTAGAGAGAAGGGAGGAGGATTGCACAGGAACAAGCCCAACGCAGAGACTGCTCCACCAGCCCCACGGGGAGCCGGGGTCCCGGGCAGAGCTGGGAGGGAGGTGCCGCTGTTAACAAGACGGAGCCCAGAGGCTGCTGCTTCTGAACCTCGGTCCCGCGTTCCACGTTAAGCGCCACGGTGTGAAGCACAACTTGAAGACAGTCCCTTATACCAGCTACTTTGTGAACAGGGCAAACAGTCCCGTTATTACCATATTTACAACTATAAACACAAAGTTTAATCATAAACTTTAAAGTTAAAACATTTTATAAATCTCTAGAGAGACTTCATGCTGTTCAAATAAAATCCAAGCGTTCTATTCGGTAAGTCACTCCTCACCTTATCCTCATCACGGGTCTACACAGCTACGCTGACACGTTTTCCATTCACCCAATCAGAAGACAGCAGGTATTAACACTCCTGTTACAATCACCCAGGTTAAGGCACAGAAATGTGAGTCCAGTTTAAACTCAGTGCGATCACCTTCTCAAGAGGCAGCCGTCAGGAAGGGCCGCAGGAGCAGCTTCAGACGCTCACTGCCCTCTGTGAGCTCCTGAACCACGGGTCTTCCGCAGGCCCCCAAGTTCACTTTACAAAGAATCACGCGGTCCGCGTCCTCCTGCGGTGCTTTCACTGCTGCTCTAACAACTCGTTTAGTTATGATTTAAGGCTTATACGGCAACTGAAATCTTCAAAGACTCTTCACAAAACTCCTGGGACCAACTTAAACCAGTGTCCACTTGACACCATCATTAATTGGTTTTTTGTTTATATGAAGCTAAGTGAACTTTCATGATTATAAAATCACCTTGTTCAGAAGCTACTTCAAAAGACAGTTGAGTAATGTTATAAGAATAAAGCCAGTTGGGTTTTCAGTTACATTTTTTTTCTTGTATTCTTGCATTTTTGAAGTCTTTTACCCTGAACATTTTTTCCATTATACAGCCTACATATGGATTTTTACAATTTCAGTAGCCATCGAATTTTAACGTGTAATTTCAGATAGTAAAGTCACAACAGTTAACCCTAAAAATGAAAAGTCTCATCCGTAAGTCATGGTGACACTAAAAAACAATTTTTTTAAAAAAGTTATGATTATGATGACGTGTTAACAGGAGCCACTCTGAGACCAGCGCTCAGATCTCCCATCACAGGCTGCTGCGGGTGTGGAGAATAGGTGGCGTTCAGCTTTTGGGCCTCCCAAGTGGCTCAGTGGTGAAGAACCTGCCCGCCAATGCAGGAGACATGGGTTTGATCCCTGGGTCGGGAAGATCCCCTGGAGGAGAAAATGGAACCCACTCCTGTGTTCTTGGCCATGGGATCCCATGGTCAGAGGAGCCTAGCGGGCTGCAGTTCACGGGGCACAAAAGAAACGGACGTGACTGAGCACGCCATAAGCTTTCACAACCTCCAGCCTCCAAGCTAAATACAACAGTTAAAGACCCTTCCATCCAGCAATTCAATCTACTTCGGGGACATTAACTCATCAAACATGGAAATAACTTACTAAAGGGCCCCCAAGCATTTATAGTGAAAACTGAAAATTTCCTAGTTATGTAATTTTCCAATATACAAATGGAGAGCATGTTAAATGAAGGTTTGTGAAGGGTCATCAAGTTTAAGCTTTAAAAAAGCACACATCACAATTCTAACATCTGAAAAGTGTCCACAGTGGGCTTCCGACCGGTGACAAGACAAAGGCTGGTTCCCCCTTGTCCTTCTGTCTCATATATGTTTTCCAGATTCGTGTGCTCAGTGCGCATGGTTATTATTTTTGAGGTTAAAAGGAGTACTCCACCAGGCGCCCAGCACCGCCCCGCCCTGCCCGCCGAGGTGCTGCTGAGGGCGGGGGCAGAGGGCCTGTCCCAGGAGCAGGCCTACCTGCAGGAGCCACAGCCGGCTGCTGCGTTCTGAGCATGCTGCACACGTGTTCACACAGCTGCGTCTACCTGCCTGTTCACGCCCTGCCATAGCACACAAATGCAGCTCTGTGTCAGCGTCTCAGCAGGGCCTCCAGGAGAGGTTGGCGCCTGGACCCCACCTCCTTCTTGGGAAAGGTCAGCGTGTTCTCCACGACACGCACGTTCTTCATCGAGTTCGGCTCAATTGCGACCTTGCTATGGTCTGCTAGAGATGAATTACAGTTTAAGGAGATAGCACGTGTAGATGTCACGGGGTGGACAAACTCTGTGTCCACGTGAAGGGGCCGCCTCGAGGGCGTTCTCACATGAGAGGACCGTGTGAGCAGACTGGTCCCCAGTCAGCGCCTGGGCTGAACAGACCACAAGGCTGACGCTCCCCACAAACACAAGAGCCTTCTCCCGTCTGACCGCCTCTGACCTGGAACACTGCTGGTTCTTCAGCCTGATGGCCTTCGGAGTCAAACCGGGACATCGGCCCGCAGATCTGGAAGCTGTGTGTCCTCATAATCAAACAAGTCCACGATTAGGCTAAACCTCTGACAGAGAGAGAGCCACACCCTGCTGGGTCTGTCTCGGGAGAACCTAAACACAGAATTTACAACTCTGTCAGAAACGCCTCCCTGGTTACGGCGCAGTGTGTTCAGCCAGGTCCTCTCCTGCAACAACGCTGCGTCATGGAATACAGACACACGGGAACAGGCCCATGTCCAGCCTGTTAAGTTCATGAAGACGTAAGTCTTTCGGTTCCCTGTTCCAGGTATCCTGGATAAACACGCCTCTGCAATCTTACAAGGTCCTGCTCTTCTCAGAAATACCAAGCCAAATCCACTAAGGTGATGCTTGCAGAATATCTAAGTAATAATATCAAACTTATGACAAAAAGTACATTAACTGAATGCTGTGAAAATACAACACAAGACAGGTCACAACTGTTTACACAAGTACATACTGTGAGAAGATTGAAGAGAAGAACCAAGTGAAAGACGTTTAGAACCATACACCTGAACTTCCACCGACACTTGGTCCCTGATGGAGGAATCACACCAATTCCAGCCAGACGCTGCCAGCCACCAGATGCCCCCAGGAGCAGAGCTAAGGGCCTGACCGAGGGCACTCGTCCCTCGGTCCTGAGCGAGGCGCTCCGTGAACACAAGGCCCGGCAGGCCCTCTCCTCACAGGCCCTCTCCTCAGGCGGCTCACCACCCAGTCCCCACGCCATACACACACACAACTGCACAAGAAAGGAAAACGTCACAAACTCGTAACCACCACTGTCAACACTTCAAACAAAAAAAAGAGGCCACTGCACTCCAGTCTCCACGCTAAGCCACAGCGACCCTGAGGAAAGAGCGACACGTGAAATTCAAAAGCAGACAGACTCCAATGGGATCACCCCACCCTCACTAACCCCAACGCCCCAAGCCTAAATCAAAACACTCCTTCACAACAACTCCAAGTCTGTAACGTTTTCTTCTCACATAGTCAGAAGTGGAAAACAACCTATTTGAAAAGAATCTGAAATGAACAAACCTAAGTGACTGTGAAACAGCCATGGGCGACGAGGCTGGAACCCTGGGGAGGAGGGCTTCGGGGCACTTCATGGCTGGCCCAGCACCCGGGTGGTGCCTGGCACTCAACAGCAACCCTGGAATTAATACTCGCCAAGTGAACATCATACTTTCAACCTGTGCACACACCTTCCTCACAAAATGTAATTTCTAGCTACACTACAGGTCTAGTTGGAACACCGTATCTTCTAACAGTTACAAAAATCTATCCAAGCCAAGGATGCCAAGCACACACAAGGGATCCAAACCCCCTACTTCAGTTGTGACAGAAGCCGGGGTCCCTGCAACTCTACCCCTGGCCAAGGAGCTGTGAGGGAGCCGCCCTCCCCCTGACCTGCAGCGAGCACAGCCCAGCGCCTCAGCCACAGGGACCCCCGCACCAGGAGGCAGGAGTGCAGTGTGGACTCCTGCATGGACTGGGGAAGCTCTGCCATGGGGAGCCGGGAAGACCATTAAACTCTCAAAACCAACTCTGGATTCCCAGGGAAATCATACAAAGCCTGGGGACCGGCCACTGCTCTCGTGACCCAGAAAACAACTCTGAGTGACCTTCTCAAGAAGCCTTTCCTCTCCCTGTTGAGGGCAGAGGTGGTAGGACCACGAGGCCCATCTGCCCGGCACCCACCCACACAGAACTGTCCTGAAACGGCAGCTCCACCCCCAACAGTAGGTCCCAACCACTGACGGGCCCGGTCAGCACAGCACCCTTCCCCCAGAGGGGGTCAGGGGCTCAGCAGGGCCTTCGCAGTCACTCTGAGCCACAGGGAGAGTGGCCCCCCAGGAGGGGCCATCACACCTGCCCTGCCTCCACAGCCACAGGCTACACTTTCCCACTTGTGGCTTCCCCTAGCAGCCCAACTTCACCAGTGCCCCCTTCCAAACCACGCTGCCTCCAAGCTGTGCGGACGACTGTCTACACGTCCCAGGATGGACAGAGCCCTCAAAGATGGCCAGCAGTCCTGACCTTGGGTGGGAGGCAGGGCCACTGCAGACAAGCAGGCGGGCCCGCATCCCATATCACTCCTGTCCACATGAGAAGGGACACGCGGTGTGCAAAGGAGACACCGTGTGAAGACACAGCAGACCCCACCTGCCCTAGGGGCCGTCGAGGCCGCCAGAGCAGTGGGAGAGCCGGGGCAGGGGCGGGGCCAGGTTCGCTCTCAGACCACCAGCCTCGAGGCTGCGGCTCCCACGCGAAGACCCTCCCACGGCGCTGCCTCGGGCTCTGTGACACCACTGCAGGCGGGGCGGCCACGGCCCCTCCTGAGCCCCCAGTGCCCTCGGGGGCCGCAGAAAGCTGTGAGGCATGGGTCGTGAAAACTCTTTATTCTACAGGCTGTGCTCAGGGGGCAGCAGCAGGGCCTCGAGCTCGGGCCCACTGTCCTCACTCAGCAGCTCCTCACACTCCTCGAGGAGCTCCTCCGGGTCCCCCGGGCTGGCCTCGTCCTCACTGGAGATGAACTCCAAGTCCTCACTGGGGAGCTCGGCCCCGCCCAGGCTCGCGCCCTCGCTGGGCGCGTCATCGCTAACGAGGTCGAGCTCCTCGCTGGATACCACGTCCAGCGCCTCACTGTCCTCCTCGCTCGTGCTCTCCGCCACTGCCTCCTCTTCAGGCTCCAACTCCTCGCCGGCCACCTCCTCGAACCCTAGGGGGAGAACGACCCGCTCACTAGCCTCCAGCGCAGCGCTGGGCGGGCCTGCCTGGCTCGTCCCTTCCTCTCCCACCCCCCCAGCACCAGCCGGGCCCAAGGGGACGCCGGCCAACGTGCACGCGCTCCCGGGGAAGCTCCCGGCTTCAGAGCTCGGTCACAGAAATGCCTCCCACACAGCAGTTCCTGCTTGGACTCTAGGGGCCAGTGGCTTTTCTATCTGAGAACATCATTTTACTAACACCATCCTTTAATGATAAGCTGAGAAAGGGATCGCCGTAATTCAAAGTAATACGATCCCTACACTTGAACATTCCCAAAGGAGGTTCTCCGAAGGCTAGCTTTAGTGTGCCCGTCGTGGGGAAGTCAGCTAACCCTGGCAGCCCCGCCGGCACCCCTCCTGTCTCAGAGCCAGGCTGCAGCGCGCATCTCAGAATCGGCCTCTCCTCCCACTCCCGGGCCCACGGCCTCTGCCCACGGGGGACGTTCCTCACAACGAACGCGGCTCCGGGCACAGGACTCAGTCCTCCCACCAGCCCTCTTCAAGGCCCCCCCCTCTTCTCCGGGCCGTCTGAGATCAGACACGGGGTTTTACATTCCGCTAAGCGCAAAGTGAAGCTCAGAATGTCTTTTAATAGATTTTGAGCTACTGTTTTTTGGGGAAAACAGGAGAGGAAAGAAGTTGGTCATGTGGAAAATTACGACAAAAAATAACACATTCCTCTAAATGGACATCGTAACAGGGTTGATGTGGCTGCCGAGAAACACCAACTCCATGCCTGCTGGAGCAGAACACCCTCAGCCCGACATTCAGGCGGCCCTGCACCAGACGTACCGCCAGCGCGCTGCACTGTCACTTCATACGTGTAGCAGCCATGGAGCAGCTTCCTCTCCCGCGTGTGAATCCTGAGAGCCTGAAAATGGAAGTCACCTAGAACACCTACAGGAACGGAGTGGAGAAGCGTCACCATCACAGCGACCGTCAGAGACGGGGAAGCATCACCGTCACAGGGACCGTGAGAAATGGGGGAACTGCTAGTGCGGACCGTGCGCATCTCTGAGTCCCAGACAGAGGCTGAGGGGCTCGTCCCCTAATGGACTCGGAACCCAGGAGGAGAAATCTCCACCCAGCGCCCCGCAAACTGTGACTCTTCTGACCGAAGTTCACACGCACACCAAGATTCCCTCATGTGCGCAAACGTCAGCTCAGGAGACGCGAAGGTCAGTGCTCACAAGGGTAAAACCGCATTACTTACTCCTCCACCCCCAATTAGCATCTCTACCCCCCCTTCTCTCCAGAAACAGCTGCTCCAGGAAAATCACTTTTAGTGAGAAAGCTTAACAGGTCAGATTTTTTCCCCCCAAGCAAAACACAATCTGTCTACTGTCACACACAGGGCTCTTTCCTGACACTCGTTATGTTAAAAACCACCCTGGGCCAGAGCTGGTGGGAGCGGGCCAGGCTCGGGCTTGGTGAGGCGGCCTGCCCGCCCACCTCGGGCCTGAGGGATCCTCCATCCCCGGCCCAAGGGGGCAGACTCCCGGCCAGTTTCACCGGACACTACCCTGCTCCTCCAAAACACATCGGGAGCTTGCTAAAGGTTGTAATGAGACACTAAGGTAATTTTAAGGCAGGAAAGTCATTAACACTCTTCTATGTTTTTCTTACAGTAATATTTCCTACCACCATAAACAATTAACAAAGGATATAATTACATTTCATACAATACTTATAGGGAGCCTTCCCAATAGGTATTTGTTTACTGCAGCAGTAATTACTGCAAAAAAAGCCTTCAAAAAAGATGAGTCTCTTTCCCCACCCCAACACTCCCCTGCTTAGCTTCTGTCATTATATTTTATACACTAACATATATACACATCCCTCCTCCACAAGCCACTCTCTCAAAAAGTAAGCTGTACCACAGCAGACAAGAAGCACGGTCCCTTCGAAGCCCCACATGAAGTGACGGAAGGGCTGCACCCTGTGAAGGGCCCACGCCTACCGGACACAGCGGCGCCTGACTCCTCGCCACGCCTGCAACGTGCAGGCCCACGGCCCCCGTGTCGTCTGCAGACAGGACTGCTCTCCCTGTTGCTCTCCTGACAGGCTGCAGCGGGTGTCTTGTCTCTTCAACCAGGCTCCAGGCAATGAAGGAGCAGACACAGGGCACTGTCTCCCCACCCAGGGGCCAGACAACAGACGTCGCGGTGCGCACGGCAAGCGGCCCAGCTCACCACCACTGCCAACCCCAGACCCTGACACGCGTTCCTGACACGCCGCCCCGCGTCGGGCACCAGGCCCCGGAGGCCGGTAGCTGGGGACCCTCTCCTACAGTGAGGAGCAGCCGGAGCAGCAAGGTCTCCCGGCAAGCTGTCCTCAAAGACGAATCCTTGTGATGCCTCGCTCTAGAGGCGGCCTTTCCTTCCCAGAACTGCACACTCAGCAGTCCTAACACCACAATCAGAAAAACAAAGACAAGTTTATGGATCAAAGGCCTTCTGAGCAACACCTGCCTTGATGCTTAGTGTTTTCAATCAGACTCCTACACGGGAAATTCACAGAGAATTCCCTGTCTGACCAGGAGCAGCCCCACCTCCTTCCCACTGCAGAGGAAGCTACCGAGAGAGAAACACACAGCCATGGACACAACACATTCAAACCTGTATTGTGTTAACGTGCAAGGTGTAAATTCCGGAACGTCTTCCAAAGGAAGCAGGGAAGAGGGGCGCTGCTCAGATACCAAGTTTAAGGACAAGCTACAGCAGTGGTGAAGCGGAAAGGGTGCGGCCGTCTTCCTGAGTCATGAACCCGCTCCACAGACAAAGACCCAGATGATGGACTTACCGAAGAAGTCGAATGAAAATGGGTCCCTTCCACCAAAAAATTCCCTGAAGACATCATCTGGGTTTCGGAATGTGAAGCCAAACTCAAACGGACTGTCGAAGTGACTTCCACCTACAGGAGCAAGCACAGCTCAGTCAGGGACTCCCGCGCGGCAGGCACACAACCACTGTCTACAGAACACTGCTGCACGCTTCCTGACCCACAGGAGGAAAGAGTGCCACAAACCCGAAGCTCGCTCAAGTCCTGCTGAGAGCAAAGCCTCCTGCGCCGGGAGCTGGGACACGCGTGCAGGCCAACCTCCCCGAGCCACTCACGTGCCCAGGACGTCCACCAACTAACTCTGGATGTGTCGCCAGCACACAGTATTTCAGGCTCAGAACAGTTGCTCAGGTGTGCGCACAGGTGGTCTGAAGCGTGAGTGTCCAAACACCCCCGGTGGAGCTCACGGGACAGCAGGTTAGTGCCTAACTTTTCATCCAAACACACACATCTAAGCCTCACCACCGGAGGCAGTTACTTTGGTGGTTTGGTTTTTTGATAGCACGTCCAGGAAGGATGTCTTTGGCACAAGGGCACAAACGCAGTGTGTTACAGTCAGGTTTGCGTCATTTCGTATCGACAAGAGGCACACAGTATGTCCTTTCTAGTACAGTAGATCTTTAACAGGCCTTTTCCAGGCTATCTCCTTCCGCTCCCCAGTTCAGCCCACTCTCCAAACTGCATCCATATGTACTGACAGAATGAATCCCCTAAGACTGTGTCATCAGATCACCCCCTCTCGTCACAAGGCCAGAAGGCTGGCGTGCACACACGTACCTCCACTGCCACCGTTTAATCCTTCTTTGCCGTATCTGTCATAGATGTCTCGTTTTTTAGCTATAAATTTAAAAAGACAAGTCAGTAAAGACCAAGTTCTCTTCCCTCCAAATTCAATAAAGCGTTTCTGAAGCTGTAAACCAAAGACCCACCACAGCTCTCAATGCCCACACTTAGTTCTGCGGAGCCAGGACTCCCTCACTGTCAATGGGAACGGGAGGCAGGGACCCTTGAGAGCATCAGTCAGGGGCTGCAGTCCACGGGGTCTGCAGCAACTTGGGGACTGACCAACCACTCCCTTAAAAACACCTCAGAATATTTTTAAGTAAAGTTTAAAAGACTTATTTCAAAAAAAAAAAAACAAACAAATTCATTTCACTCTACTGCTCACCGCGTGCCCATGCACTCCATCAAAATCGCACTGCAAAGCTGCAAAGCGACTCCACCCCAGACCTGGACCTGACTGCAGTTCAACTCGGGGAGAAGACCACGGCACGACAAGGAGCAGGACAGGGCTGTGGCGAGGGCAGGAAGGAGCCACAATGAGGGGCGGCCCACAGCCTGGCTCGACCCCTGGTGAGGCAGCAGCCCACGCAAGCCCGGACGATGGCCGTCTCCCCACTCAGGTTCTAGAGTTAGAGCAGTTAAAATGCAGCCCTGCTCAGACACACAGGCTCCGTAGATACACCTGTGTGTGGCAAAGTAACAGGGTCATGGGGAAGCAAATGTAGAAGCAAACTATCTGCAGCCAGGGTGGTCATCGGAGCCTTAAGAACAGTAACTGTGTATCTGTGGCGGTAACTCCTGGAACTGAAGGCTTCCTAAGGAAGCATGAAGAATATAATCCCCCTTACAAAAACACACAAAAAGCAAAATTTTCATGGGAGTTTAAAGGTTCTGCTTCTGCCAAAAATCAAGTTTGAATTTACTTCTCAAGTTTCCCAATGTTCTTGGTCTGTGAATCCACAAACCTGGGAGTGCTGGGTGAGGCACACAGACAGGCCAACGACAATCATGACAAAAGACACTCATGAACTAAGGTGATAGGCCTGCTTTTAAAATGAAGCAGGGATCCACTTCCTCTGGTCAGTGAATCCACCTCTAGTCTTTTAAATGCCTCGGCCTGGACTCACACCAGGTCATCCAGTACCGCTTCCTGGCAAGGTGGTATCAGTACTTTTCCAGTTTTCTCACAAAGTCCCTGCCCCGAGGCTCTTCTTACCAAGAACCCAAAGTCTGGCTGACACCCTCTGTACGACCCGTGAAACTAGAACAGACCTGAGCCTCCAGTGCTGTTCAATCCCTAACTCTGTAATGGGGCAGGAAACCCACAAGCTGTGGGGCCCGAACCTCGGCTGTGGGCACAACACCTGACCTCCCGAAATGCAGGAGCGCCTCCCGAGGAGGCGGCCAGCACCTTGGCACAGGGTGCTCAGGGGGGTGACGGGGACGAGGCCACGACACCCCCACACAGGCGGCCTCCACCACCAGCACACTGACCGGGCCTGGCCTGTCTGTCCTCCCTCACAGAACCACCCAGGAGACTCCTAGAGGCCAGGGTGCCCGCAGCACTCACAGGGACAGGACGCCCAGCCTGCCCAAGAAAACCCCCCTCACGGCCCCAAACCCCCTCGGCCAGGCCGCCCTCTGCAGGCCCCGCCCTGGGCGGGGGGAGCAGCCCCCACGCTGCCAGACTCACCGTCCGACAACACTTCATACGCCTCAGCTACTTGCTTGAATTTTCTCTCCGCTTCTTCCTTGTTCTCAGGATTTTTATCTGGATGCCACTTCAGTGCCAGTTTCCGGTATCTTAAAAAGGAGTTAAGGGTACTGATCACATCCAACATCCAGGGTGGATGTTTTTCAAAGTAAAAGCTCTAATTGGAGACTAGACAGACGTTAACACACACCCTGCCCTTCCCCCAGGGGCAGCACCAGTGACGCCCCCCCTCAACACCTTCCTATGGGAACGCAGACGCCAGGCCCAGCCCTCTCGGTGGTGATCTTCCTGCTGTTCACACCTTATCTAAGAAGAATGCAGTTACTGTGCCACGCCATTCCTGGCTGTGAGAAATCCCACAGCCCACTGTGACACAGCTAAAACACTATCCATTTTCTGCTATACATTAACACCAAGTGAATTAAATAGATCCCAGTTTACCCTGAGAGCTGCCTGTGACGTGAGACTTGCCTCGGGCACGTCCCTGGGGCCAGGCCCTGGTCACAGAGCCGCAGCAAGGACGCAGTGGCAGGGCTCCAACACCAACGAGGACCCGAGCAGGTCACACGACGGGGGCTGGAAGCAACCCCGCGAGCGCCAAGGCTGCTCCGCTTCTAAGTCCAGTATCAAAGTTCTTCGGGCTGATTTCATATCCTCAGTGAGTGTTTGATCTAATTCCAGCAGAAACGGAATCCATGTCCCAAGATAAAGTACCAGAAGAAACCAAGCGGCCTTCTTCCCCCCGACTGACAGGTGGGCCTAGGTCTAAAGAGCCAGGAGCTAACTTGTTAACTGCTATCAACATTCAAACTAGACCACACAGAAACCCACACCACGCAAACTGCCATTCGGTTTCCACAGGCCACGTAGTCACACCACAGGTGCACAGATGCACTCTTCCAGAACACAATTACTTACGCCTTTTTAATATCCTCGGCCGAGGCATGTCTCTGCACGCCTAGAACTTCATAGTAATCCACCATGTTTTAACAGGCTGCTGGAACAAGTCCTGCAATCAGAAATCCACGGTCAGTGACGAGACGGCCCAGGCTGGGCTGGTAGCGGGGTACGGGGGTGGGGGGATGGAGCAGGAGGTGGGAGATGTCACCTCGCCTGGGCACTAACCACCAGCCTGTAGGGCCAGGGGAAGCCGATTCCAAGTCTCACACCCTAAGACCCTTCCTGATATAGGAAAAAACGCTTTGAAATAGGCTAAGAATAGCCTCAACTAAATAAAACCAACAGGTGACCGTGCGGCAGCCTTGGGGCCCGCTGCCCACCAGCTGCCAGGCCCCTGGTCCAGACAGACCAGAGCGTCGGTCCCCTCCTCAACACCCTGTCCCCGGCCTGGGGACGCCACAGGGAACCGCAGACACCTCCCTAGGCAGGCTGCCCCCGCCGGCTCTGACTCGGGGCTATTCCCGGGCCTCCAGCATCTGACGTGAAAACAAACACATCATCCCCTGTTGGCAGTGCGGGGAGAGGGCAGCCCTAGAGTGGGCCTGCGGGGACTCACAGGACAGGAAGCCCTGCTTCCACCTCCTCTACGAAGATGGGGCCTCGGGTCACACGCCAATCACGACCTACACACCTGGAGACTTTCATCTTTAATCTGACTGGTTAAGTCACCTTATTAAACCAATGACCAACAACTGACATGAAACAGACCTACACCGCACAAGCATACAAAATAATTTCAGCCAATAAATTAAAGTTTTTCTGTCAGGCAACTGAGCCCTAAACTGAAGCCAGGCTTTCAGTAGCCTTTCCCCAAATTCTAGGACCAGATTTTGAAAAGAAACATTCTGACTGTAAACAAATATATGAGACCATAACCTCCCTGAGACCATTCTGCTGAAGTTAGATATAAATATTGCCACAACTGGGAGACAGTCTGTCTCTCAACACAGAGCACACAGCTGTATTGTATTTCCACTTCTCCACACTGGGGAGCAATCCATGGTGAAAACACAAGTCTGCTGCATCGTGACTCAGCATGCAGGTATGCACACCCGCCTGCACAGCCCTCCTTGACTTTACAGAGGGCTGGCTGCATCTACCTGAGGGTCAGAAAGACACACAAGGAAAAGCCCTCCTTACCAGTCCAAGGACTTCATGCAGAAAATATCTCAAAGATATTAAAGCAGAATCAAAACTAGAAACCCCTCTGACCAACTCAAAATCCCTAGAAATGTTAGGTAAAAACCCAACACACACATCTGAAGAGCCAACTGAGCTCCCAGGAAAGCAGGAGCTCAACTACCAGAAACAGAATTAATTATACCAAGAATGGTGATCCCGAGACTGGGGGGGGCGGTTCTGCTGTTGCTGAGTTTTCAGGACGGGACTTGTTACTGTGGACGGGAAACTAACGGCTGCGACGAGGATCCACGCAACAATTCAGGTTCCTCTGAAGGCTGTGACATCCTTTGGCATTGCCTTTGGGACTGGAATAAAAACTGACCTTTTCCTGTCCTGTGGCCACTGCTGAGTTTTCCAAATTTGCTGGCATACTGAGTGCAGCACTTTCACAGCATCATCTTTTAGGATCTGAAATAACTCAACTTAAATTCCACCACCTCCACTAGCTTTGTTCATAGTGATGCTTTCTAAGGCCCACTTGACTTGTACTCCAGGATATCTGGCTCTAGCTGAGTCATCACACCATTGTGATTATCTGGGTCATGAAGATCTTTTTTGTACAGTTCTTCTGTGTATTCTTGCCACCTCTTCTTAATATCTTCTGCTTCTGTTAGGTCCATACCATTTCTGTCCTTTATCGAGCCCATCTTTGCATGAAATGTTCCCTTGGTATCTCTAATTTCCTTGAAGAGATCTCTAGTCTTTCCCATTCAATTGTTTTCCTCTATTCCTCTGCATTGATCACTGAGAAAGGCTTTCTTATCACTCCTTGCAATTCTTTGGAACTCTGCATTCAAATGGATGTATCTTTCCTTTTCTCCTTTGCCTTTCGCTTCTCTTCTCAGCTATTTGTAAGGCCTCCTCAGACAGCCCTTTTGCTTTTTTGCATTTCTTTTTCTTGGGGATGGCCCTGTTCACTGTCTCCTACACAATGTCACTAACCTCCAACCATAGTTCTTCAGGCACTCTATCAGATCTAATACCTTGAATTTATTTGTCACTTCCACTGCATAATCGTAATGGATTTGATTTAGGTCCTACCTAAATTGTCTAGTGGTTTTCCCTACTTTCTTCAATTTAAATCTGAATTTGGCAATAAGGAGTTCATGATCTGAGCCAGTCAGCTCCTGGTCTTGTTTTTGCTGACTGTCCAGAGCTTCTCCATCTGTGGCTGCAAAGAATATCATCAGTATGATTTTAGTATTAACCATCTGGTGATGTCCATGTGTAGAATCGTCTCGTGTTATTGGAAGAGGGTGTCTGGTATGATCAGTGCGTTCTCTTGGCAAAACTCTGTGAGCCTTTGCCCTGCTCCGTCCTGCGCTCCCAGGGCCAGCGTGCCTGCTCCTCCAGGCGTCTCCTGACTCCCTGCTTTCGCCTCCAGCCCCTGGGATGAAGAGGCGTCTGCTCTGGGGGCTAGCACTCATCTCACACGCTAGCAGAGGGATGCTCAAAGCCGGGCTTCAACAGTGTGTGAACCGTGAACGTCCAGATGTTCAAGCTGGATTTAGAAAAGGCAGAGGAACCAGAGATCAAATTGCCAACATCCGCTGGATCATCCAAAAAGCAAGCGAGTTCCAGAAAAACACCTCCTTTTGCTTTACTGACTATGCCAAAGCCTTTGACTGTGTAGATCACAACAAACTGTGGAAAATTCTTCAAGAGATGGGAACACCAGACCACCTGACCTGCCTCCTGAGCAATCTACATGCAGGTCAAGAAGCAACAGACAGAACTGGACATGAAACAACACACTGGTTCCAAATTGGGAAAGGAGGACGTCAAAGCTGTATATTGTCACCCTGCTTATTTAACTTATATGCAGAGTACATCATGAGAAATGCTGGGCTGAATGAGGCACAAGCTGGAATCAAGACTGCCAGGAGAAATATCAACAATCTCAGATATGCAGATAACACCAGCCTTATGGCAGAAAATGAAGAACTAAAGAGCCTCTTGATGAAAGTGAAAGAGAAGAGTGAAAAGGCTGGCTTAAAACTCAACATTCAGAAAACTAAGATCATGGCATCCGGTCCCACCACTTCATGGCAAATAGATGAGGAAACAATGGAAACTGTGACAGACTTTATCTTTTTGGGCTCCCGAATCACTGCAACCATGAAATTAAAAGACGCTTGCTCTTTGGAAGAAAAGCTATGACAAACCTAGACAGCGTATTAAAAAGCAAAGACATTACTTTGCCAACAAGTGTCCAAATAGTCAAAGCTATGGTTTTTCCAATATCCATGAACGGATGTGAGAGTTGGACTATAAAGAAGGCTGAGAGCCGAAGAATTGATGCTTTTGACCTGTGGAGTTGGAGAAGACTCTTGAAGGGTCCCCTGGATTGCAAGGGATCCAACCAGTCCATTCCAAAGGAAATCAGTTCTGAATATTCATCGGAAGGGCTGATGCTGAAACGCCAATACTCTGGCCACCTGATGCAAAGAACTGACTCACTGGAAAAGACCCTGATGCTGGGAAAGATTGAAGGCAGGAGAAGGGGACGACAGATGGTTGGATGGCATCACCGACTCGATGGACATGAGCTTGATTAAGCTCTGGGTGTTGGTGATGGACAGGGAAGCCTGGCATGCTGCAGTCCATGGGGATGCAAAGAGTAGGACATGACTCAGCAACTGAACAGAAAGGCTGTAACTGCAGGAAAAGGGGACGAGAAAAACTCCCCAGCGAACCGGAAAACGGGACCACTGAGAATCAAAGCGTGAAGCCACAGAACTGCGGAGGCAATGCCACTACCTCCACTAACCCACAGCGCCCCCAGCACACCAAAGCTCCCAAATAGAATCCAGCACGGGGACACAAAGAAAGCTGTGCTGGAGAGGTTTATTGCTTAGCTGCTCAGTCGTGTCTGACTCTCTGTGACCCCATCGACTGCAGCCCACCAGGCTCCTCTGCCCACGGGCTTCTCCAGGCAGGAATACTGGAGTTGGCTTCCATTTCCTCTTCCAAGGGATCTTCGGACCCAGGGATCAAACCCACATCTCCTGTACTGCTGGTGTGTTCTTTACCACTCATTCTCAGGAGAGCAGTTAACTCCACCACCAGGCTGTGCACACCTGATGGGTGTGGAGTTTTCAGCGAGCTATGGAGATCTAATGCCCACACGGTCACTGCTGCCAATAAGACTGTGTCATTCATTCAGAGTCACTAAGAAACCAGATCTTAAATGTTATCCCTCCAAAGAAATGCTAACCTCATTATGAAAGGGGTGGCCGCTAACTCAGGTGGCATCACAGCGATATATAAACAATGCAAACAAGCACGTCTCCAGTCAGTTATGCCTCATTTTTAAAATAAAATGTAACTTTGTCCACGAGAGGAAGGAGCACACAGGGAACTTTGTGAAAAAGCACAAAGCAGGACTTTAATATTTTTTTATTTTATTTTTTATTTTTATGTAATATTTGTTTAGTGGGAATAATTCTTTTTTGGGGGGGATAATTCTAAGTGTTTAAATTCTAAGCGTTCTGTAAACATTAACTCATTTAATTCAAATGCTTTAGTAAAACAATAACAAAGTTAAGATCAGTGACATCCTAAAGCCGAACGTCTTGTTTTTCTAGCTTTATCCAAACAACTGGCACTGAACCTTGGGTAAGTTTACAGTGTGGGCCGTGCACCTTAATTTCATTAAAACGGCATTTTTTAAAAAACTACAAATGACCTTTGAATAAGGTGGGTTTGGCTGCACAGGTCTACTTGCATGCATATTTTTCGCAAAAAACATGTTGATAAAAAATTTTTTGGAGGCTTACAACAACTTGAAAAAGCTCACAGAAGAATCATGTAGCCTAGAAATACTGAAAAAAATTTTAAACAGTGTGTCAAGAATGCAAAGGCATAAGGGAGTGACATTTAACACAAAATTATTGAACAGCAACACTTTAGTTTTCTGTTCTGTAACTTTGCTTTCAAAGGGTCACATATTCACAGTATCTCTCTCCCCCCAGTATCAGTTCATCATCATCGACAGGTGTTTTTTAAAAAAAAAAGTGTTTCCAATACTGTATTATGAGTGCAACACTGTACGTCACAACGGGTTCACCGGCGCACAGGCGAGGCTATCATGAAGCAATCCTATCAACTACACTAGGCAACCGTAAAGCCACCATACTGCTCCCACTTCACTATAAGGGATGAATTACGCTTATAAACAACCGTGAATTTCTGCTTTACATTATCTTCTCCTTTTTCCTGGCCTGTGTTACTAATATGCCTACAGGATTTGGTATCATGTAAGACAACATTGATGTAGATACTGACAGACAACCCATCTTGTAAAAATATAAACTTATGGTATCAATAAATAAATACAGTGGATACAGTTTCTCATAAAAACTTTTTTTAATATTTTCTCTAGCTTACTTTAAGAATACAGCAACATAACACACAAAGTATGTGCTAATCAATGTTGCGTTCGTTATCAGTAAGACTCCAGTCAGCAGTAGGCTATCAGGTAAGTTTTGGGGGAGTCAAGAGTCATGCACAGCTTTTCAACTGCGGGAGGTCTGCACCTCTAAGTCCCACACTGTTCAAGAGTCAACTGTACACTCAAGAGACAGAAAAAAATCCAAAGTCATGGGGCAGGAAAGACGCACAAGGCAACACCAAGGAAGCGTGTGTCAGCAACAGGAGTCTGTGGAAGGAAGCAGTGGAACACGGCCGATGGGGAACCAGAGTCACGTGGATAAACTCCCAAGGCCTCAACAGCTTCCAATCAGGAAGCGCATTACAGGGGAAAAGGAAACATTCCCACAGGGCTGGATGGGAGCGGGAGTGGGGAGCTACCGTTTAGTGGCTATAGAGTTTCAAAGTGGGAGGACAGAAATGTTCTGGAGATGACGGTGCTGATAAAACACACAACAAGGTGAATGTAATACCCCTGAAGCGTTCACTTAAAACAGGGTGCATTTTCTGTCATGTAAAAAAATGAGCTATGTTGCAATTCATAAATAAAAACACTTTTAAAAAGACACACCCACAATCATATGATTAATCGGACAGAGAGTTAACTTGTAAGATCTGAGCACATTTAACAGACCTGATGTAATGGGACATAAAACAGGGACCTGGAACTAACAACTAGCAAATACCAAGCATACACCCACAAGATGGGGTATACCTACAGGATATCTCAGACCACCAAGAAACAGCTGTGGAAACAAACGTTGTTTAAGAAAGCCTTTGGGTCAAAAAAATTGTAAGGATGTTAGGATCTTCAGACGTACATGAACTACGCATCAATTTCATCAACTGGACAAGTGAGATTAAGGACCTCAAATACATTAATAAAAGCTACAGACATTAGAAGGGTAAGAACTCGAAACAGACAAGATTTGCCACTCCTTAGAATATAAAAATATTAATAGGTATGTTCATCAGATAAAACCCCAGAATTTTAAATCACAAATTAGAAAAAACTGTATGGTTGCTACCTCCGTGTAATTTACCCACTCTCACGTTAGCGTCGGCTGTGACAGATGCGTCACCGAGATGAACAAACACTGACTGGGGAGTGTCCCTCTGGGCACATGGTGTTCAACGTACACTTTCTTTCGATTGTGTCTGCGCATGCTCAACATCAAGTATTGGGATCTTGTTTTAAATCCAATCAGATATGGGAGTGAGCACCCAATTATAAATATAAAAGTCTTCCTCACTGGTAGTTCCACAATCCAAAGCACACTGCTCAGAAGACACGGCTGGTAGGCGCCCAGGAACTGCACCTTCGGGGATGAGACACCTGCCCACGGCCAAGGGCAGCTGGAGCACAGCGGGAACCGGCAGGCAGCCACCTGTGCTTCAATCTGCTAACAACTGACTCTCGGCTAAGGTAAGACTCGACTAACTGACCCTCTGCCGACAAGTGACTCCCTCCGTGGTTACTGACTTCTGAGCTCCAGCTGCTGCTGCTACAAGGGGACATCTCAGTGCCCAGCAGAAACTCGGGATGTGGGGAAACCCTCCCAGACCACAGTCATCAAAGGGACGAGGGGAGAAGCCTCAGGCCGGAGCTACCCTCTCCCACCAGGAAGCCACTGCTTGAACCACATGCAGTCAGATCACCAGCGTAGCAAATGCCACCACTCAGACACTGCAGAAGGTCCACGGGCGGGGACAGACTCCTGCAGGGCACAAGCCACACCACGTGTGCACCAGGACCCGGGGAGAGGAGCAGCGACCCCACAGGAGACGGAGCTGGACGTGCCTGTGAGTGTGCTAGGCTCTCAGTTTTCCCCACAGCCAGTCCCTCCCTCCCATCAGGAAGCGCTGAACAAGCCTCTTATCCTCATCCATCAGAGGACAGACAGAAGCAAGAACTACAATCCCACAGCCTCCAGAACCAAACACACAATCACAGAAAGCTAACCAAAATGATCACATGGGCCACAGTCACGTGTAACTCAATGAAGCTATGAACCATGTCGTGCCTGTCCACCCAAGACGGACAGGTCATGGTGGACAGTTCTAACAAAACGTGGTCCACTGGAGGAGAGAATGGCAAACCACTCCAATATTCTTGCCTCAAGAACCCCACTAACAGTATGAAAAGGCAAAAAGATATGAGGCCAGAGACGAGTCCCCCAGGTGGGTAGGTGTCTAGAATGCCACGGGGAAAGAGCGGAGAAACAGTCCCAGAAAGAAGGCAGAGGCCGGGCCACAGCTGAAGTGATGCTGAACTGTGGACGTGTCTGGTGGTGAAAGTCAACTTCGATGCTGTAAAGAACAATACTGTATATAAGCCTGGAATGTTAGGTCCATGGATCAAGGTAAACTGGACATCATCAAGATGGCAAGAATGAACATTCACATTTTTAGGCATCAGTGAACTAAAATAGATGGGAATGGGCGGATTTAATTCAGATGACCATTAAAACTACTAATGTGGGCAAGAATGCCTTAGAAGAAATGGAGTAGCCCTCATCGTCAACAAAAGGGTCCAAAATGCAGTACTAGAGTGCAACAATCTAGACGACGACAGAAACATCTCAGTTCACTTCCAAGGCAAACCACTCAGCAGCCCGGTAATCCAAGTCTATGCCCAATCACTAATGTCGAAAAAGCTACAGTTGAACAGTTCTGTGAAGACCTAAGAGACCTTCTGGAACTAACACCAAAAAAAAACAGATGTCTTTTCATCACTGGGGATTGGAATAAGAAAAGCAGGAAGTCGAGAGATCCCCGGAGTAACAGGCAAGTCTGGCCTTGGAGCACAGAATGAAGTGGGGCAAAGGCTAACAGAGCTCTGTCAAGAGAATGCACCAGTCACAGCAAACACCTTCTTTCAACAACACAAGACACAACTCCACACACAGACATCGCCAGATGGTCAGTATCAAAATCTTCGCAGTCAAAGACGGAGACACTCTACACAGTCAGCAAAACAAGACCTGGGGTCAGCTGTGGCTCTGCTCAGTCATCAGCGCCTTATTGCAAAATTCAGGTTTAACCTGAAAAAAGCAGGGAAAACCACTAGGCTATTCAGGTATGACCTAAATCAAATCCATTCGGATTATGCAGTGGAGGTGATGAATAAATTCAAGGGATTAGATCTGGTAGACAGAATGCCTGAAGAACTGTGGACGGAGGTCTGCGTCACTGCAAAAGAGGCAGTGAGCAAACCCATCCCTAAGAAAAAGAAACGCAAAAACACAAAGTGGTTTTCTGAGGACTTACAAAAAGCTTAGAAAAGAAGCGGGACGGAAGGCCAAGGTGAAGGAAGAAACACACCTAATGAACGCGGAGTTCCAGAGGCCACCAAGAAGAGACAGAAAGGCCTTAAGTGAGCAATGCAAAGAAACAGACGGAAACAATAGAATGGGAAAGACTAGAGATTTCTTGAAGAAAACTGGACATACCAAGGAAACATTTCATGCAAAGATGGGTACAATACAGGACAGAAACGACAATGACATAACAGAAGCAGAAGAGATTAAGAAGAGGTGGCAAGAATACACAGAAAAACTATACAAAAAGGTCTTAATGACTCAGATAACCATGACTGTGTGGTCATTCAATCTATAGAGCGCCTGACATCTCAGAGTGCAAAGTCAAGTGGGCCTTGGGAAGCATCACTATGAACAAAGCTACTGGAGGTGATGAAATTTCAGCTGAGCTATTTCAAATCCTAAAAGATGATACTGTTAAAGTGCTGCACTCAATACGCCAGCAAATTTGGAAAACTCAGCAGGGGCCACAGGACAGGAACGGTCAGTTTTCATTCCACTCCCAAAGAAAGGCAATGCCAAAGAATGCTCAGACTACCACACAACTGCACTCATCTCACATGCCAGCAAGGTAAAGCTCAAAATTCTTCAAGCCAGGCTTCAACAGTACGTGAACCAAGAACTTCCAGATATACAAGCTGGGTTTAGAAAAGGCAAAGGAACCAGAGATCAAATTGCCAACATCTGCTGGATCCTAGAAAAAGCAAGGCAAATCCAAAAGAATTCTACTTCTGCTTCACTGACTACACTAAAGCCTTTGACTGTGTGGATCACAACAAACTGTGGAAAATTCTTCAACAGATGGGAATATCAGACCACCTTACCTGCCTCCTGAGAAATCTGTATGTAGGTCAAGAAGCAACAGTTAGAACCAGACACGGAACAACAGACTGGTTCCAAACTGGGAAAGGAGTTATGTCAAGGCTGTGTACTGTCACTCTACCTACTTAACTTACGTGTAGAGCAGCACATCATGCGAAATGCCAGACCCCACGAATCACAAGCTAGAATCAAGACCGCCAGGAGAAACATCAACAACCGCAGATGATACCACTCTAATGGCAGAAAGCGAAGAGCAGAGTGAAAAAGCCAGCTTAAAACTCAACATTCAAAATACAAAGATCATGGCATCTGGTCCCATCACTTCATGGCAAATACATTGGGAAACAATGGAAACAGTGGCTGACTTTATTTTCCTGGGTCCAAAATCACCGCAGACGGTGACTGCAGCCATGAAATTAAGACACTTGCTCCTTGGAAGAAAAGCTGTGACAAACCTGGACAGCGTATTAAAAAGCAGAGACATCACTTTGTTGACAAAGATCCACTTAGTCAAAGCTATGGTTTTTCCAGTTGTCATGTACGGATGTGAGAGTTGGACCATAAAGAAGGCTGAAAATGTTAGTCACTCAGTTGTGTCCGACTCTTTCCGACCCCATGGACTGCAGCCCACCAGGCTCCTCTGTCCACAAAATTCTCCAGGCAAAAATAGCGGAGGGGGTTGCCATTCCCTTCTGTAGGGGATCTTCCCAACCCAGGGAATGAACCTGGATCTGATGCACCAGGAAAGGCTGAGTGTCAAAGAATTGATGCGTCTGAAGTCCGTTGCTGGAGAAGACTCTTGAGGGCCCCCTGGACTTCAAGGAGATCAAACCAGTTGATCCTAAAGGAAATCAACCCTGAATATTCACTGGAAGGACTGACACTAAAGCTGAAGTTCCAATACTCTGGCCACCTGATGTGAAGAGCTGACTCACTGGAAAAGACCCTGATGCTGGGAAAGACCGAGGGCGGGAGAAAAAAGGGGGTGACAGAGGATGAGATGGCTGCCTGGCGTCACCGACTCGACAGACATGAGTCTGAGCACACTTCAGGAAATGGAAGGACAGGGAAGCTCGGCGTGCTGCAGTCCATGGGGTCACAGTTAGACACAACTTAGCGAGTGAACAAGACACCTTTGTTCCTAGTTCAAAGCTCACCATTTCCTAAGTCCAATCACTTCGCCCTGTATTGGCAATAATGTGCCAGTGGCTGTGCTGACGGTGGTGGGAAGGGCAAGACCCTTGAGGCAGGCAGCACAGACGTGGCAGGATGGGCCTCAACTCGGGCCATGCCCGCCAGAGGTAACCGCTGCTAGCCCTGCAACACCCCTGGGAAGAGCCATCCCCCCCAGGACCTGCACTGGGCTGGGGGGCGCACAGCGTCACAAGCACCCACCCGGGGACAGAGCCACTCTGCAGTGGGACTGTTTCTTTCTCAGTGGAGACTGCCCCGGAAGGAAGTGCGGACGGCTGGGGTGAGACCAGCTGGACACCCCGGCTCTGCAGCCGCCTCCTGACAAGCACGCCTTCACCACAGTCCTGGCCGCACCCGGCCGGCCCACCGCTTGAACTTTACTCTGATACAAGGTCACGAGGAAACGCTTCCCCGTTAACACCCAGGCACATTTCCAGGGCTCAGGCTGGCGGGCTCGGCAAGCCCGAGCACACGGGGGCTCCTCCCAGAGGCCCCCAGTGCGCCCTCCGGCTGCCCCCCTCAGCCAGCGGTGGGACGCCAGGGCTCAGAGCCCTCTCACCCCACTCCCACTCCGCTATTTAAATACCGTTTATAGAGCGATGATTCCCTCATGTTAGCCCCAATCACAGGCCTCACTCTGGCACTTCAGACACAAATAGACAGATGGCCACTCAGCACAGCCACTTGGACGTCTGACAAGACACCCCA
Organism: Okapia johnstoni; assembly: GCA_024291935.2. Lineage (NCBI taxonomy): Eukaryota > Metazoa > Chordata > Mammalia > Artiodactyla > Giraffidae > Okapia > Okapia johnstoni. Next base: position 1,182,872 of record CM044312.1, read on the forward strand.
AATAGAACATGACCACATCTCATGCTCCGTCCTCCCCACTCCCAGCTGGCCTTTTCCTACAATTCTACTCCACGGCTGGAAAGCCTCGCCACACTCGACACCGCTCCACCCACCGCTCCACCCCACACACAACAAACCAATGCACAGTTTTGTGTGGCTCACTGCAGACCCCTCAAACCCCTTCACTTTTCTCTATCTTTGGTGGCACCAGATATCCTTTCTGAAATCCTGTGGGAGCCTCTTTTCTCACAGCCAAGATGAGCTATAAATATGCAAACGCTATCACAACAGATACAACATGCTGTCCAGACCAGAAAAAAACAGCTCCAAAGGACATGGTCAGCTCCACTGGGGATCCATGGAATGAAGTTTACTGCCCTTGCTAACGCTGGGTCTGGAACAGGAAAGGTACAAGATGAGCCTAGGAGATGCTGTCAATCAAGAAAGCAAAGATGCTACCAGCAGAAAGTGCAGGCCTGGTCAAAACAACAAGGCAAGATTGAGGAACAGCGCCAGCTTGGACGTGACTAAGAAAAAATGGTAACTAAGTGCCGTCTGAGTTCCTGGACTGGTATCTGGGGCAGGAAGAGAATGTTGGAAGTTGCGGGTGGGGCGGGAAACTGGTGTGATGTGAATGAAGTCTGTAGCTGACAGTACTGTACCAACCTAAGTTTTTATTTTTCATAAACACACCATGGTTACATGTTGTATTAAGGAAAGCTGGGCAAGAAGCACACAGGAAAACTCTTGTATTATCTCTGCAACTCTTCTGTAAATACCCAATGGTTTCAAAATAAAAAATTAAGATCAGAAGGGATTCTGAGCATCGAAAGAATGGCTGGCTTGTATTTTTTCCTTCCAGTTTCATTAAGACATAATTGGCATTTACCACTAAGTACATTTAAAGTGTACAGAATCACGATCTGACTTACATCATGACAAAAGTGAAAGTGAAGTCACTCAGTCGTGTCTGACTCCTCTTTGTGACCCCATGGACTGTAGCCCACCAGGCTCCTCCATCCATGGAATTTTCTAGGCAAGAGTACTGGAGTGGGTTGCCATTTCCTTCTCCAGGGGATCTTCCCGACCCAGGGATTGAACCCAGGTCTCCCACATTGCTGAGAGACGCTTTACCGTCTGAGCCACCAGGGAAGCCCTACAGCATGGATTACAGGATTACCACAACCAGTTAGTGAACATCCATCATCTCCTGTGGGGCTTCCCTGGGGGCTCAGTGGTAAAGAACCTGCCTGCCAATGCAGAAGACTTGGGTTCAATCCCTCGGTCAGGAAGAGCTCCAAGAAAAGGAACTGGCAACCCACTCCAGTATTCTTGCCTGGGAAATCCCATGGACAGAGGAGCCTGTAGGCTGGCAGGCTACAGTTCATGGGGTCACGAAAGAGTCAGATATGACTTGGCAACTAAATAACAACAATCATCTCATCTAAATACAAAATAAAACAGATAGTAAAGTATTTTTCCTTGTGATGAGAACACTTAGAATTTACCCTTAGCTTTCCTATATAGCGTGTAGCAGTGTCAGTCATATTTCCTATGCTGCACCTTGAATCCCCAGTGATTCTCTCTGGCAACTGCAGTGACTGTCATGCGTTTCAAGTACAGACACCAGGGAGGTCCTGGTGGTCCAGGGGTCAGCACGCCGCCCTCCACCGCGGGAGGCACAGTGGACCCCACCACTGCTTCTCCTTTCTCAACTGTCAGTGCTGCGTCAGCTCTCCCGGGAAACCTTGGAACTTAACAGTCAACACAAACCGGGCTAAGCCGTGGTCTTTTTCGGCCTGCAGCCACGTCCTCTCCTGCTACTCCCTTTGTGCGACTGTGGCTCTCCAGATACGCGAAGTACACGGCTTGCCCGATATATTCCACCTTGGCTATCTTGGCCCACTGACTCACCAGATCAAAACCTTTTGGGTACCAATTACACCATCAACACATTCACTCTCAGTAAACACTAAAGTAACTGTGAGCAAACTTATATAAATTTACTGAGTAAAAATAATCGTGACACTTTTGGGACCAAGTTCAGAAGACAGACATGTAAAAAAACTCAGGCATACACAATTCAGAAAGTATGAACAGTGTTGGGGAGAGGTTACAGACACAGCAGGGCAAAGAAGTTTATGGAGGCAGCCTGTGCCATCAGGCCGTGCCGCGACTGTAGCCGGCCTGTGCCGTCTTTCAAACTTCTTTCAAAATTGGACTCAATCCTCAAATACTGTCACTGCTTTTTCTTTTTTAATTTATCTATTTTTTACTTTACTATATTGTCTTTGTTTTCCCATACACTGACATGAATCCGCCACGGGTGTCCATGTGTCCCCTTCCCGAACCCCTCTCCCACCTCCCTCCCCATCCCACCCCTCCAGGTCACCCCAGCGCACCAGCCCCGAGCACCCTGTATCGCGCGTCGAACCTGGACTGGCGATCCGTTTCACAAATGATAACTGACATGCTTCAGTGCCATTCTCCCACATCGTCCCGCCCTCGCCCTCGCCACTGCTGTTTGCCCAACGACCTTCAGAGCATCTTCACCAGAGGAGATTCCATCTCAAGAAAGCACTTTCTCTGCGCATGCTTTTAAAGAAGCAGCTCCTCATCCACTCACACTTTCCTGTAAGACTGTAGCAGTTCAGTCCCATCTTCAGGCTCCACTGCTAATTCTAGTTCTCCGGCTGTCTCCACCACCATCTGCCATCACTTCCTCCACTGAATCTTGAACCCCTGAGTCATCCATGAGGGTCAGAACCAACTTATCCCAAACTCCTGTCAATTATAATTAGCTGGTGTTTTGACCTTTTCCCATGAATTGCAAATATTCTTAATGGCATCTAGAATGGTGAGTCCTTCTCAGAGTTTTTTCAACTGACCTTGCCCAGATCATCAGAGGAATCACCATCTATGGCCGCTATAGCCTTACAAAGTGTATTTCCTGAATAACAAGACTGGAAAGTCTAAAATTACTCCTTGACCCATGGGCTGCAGAATGGAGGTTGTGTCAGCTGGCATGAAAACAACATGAATTTCACTATACATCTCCAGAGTTCTTGGGTCCCTGTCAATGAGCAGTAATTTTTGAAAGGAATCTTTTAATCTGAGCAGTAGGTCTCAACAGTGGGTGTAAATATTCAGGAAACCGCACTGTCAAGAGATGTGCTGTCATCCAGCCTTTTCCGTCTCCAGAGCACAGGCAGAGTAGATTTAGCATCATTCACAAGGGCCCCAAGATTCACAGGTGGTCAACGAGCACTGGCTTCAAGTCCCCAGCCCCATCAGCCTCTCACAGGAGAGCTGGCCTGTCCTCAGAAGCTCTGGAGTCAGGCACTGACTGCCCCTCTCTACTGCGAACGTCCTGACAGGGTCTTCCTCCAGCACCAGACTGATTCATCTGCACTGCAAGTCTGCTGTGCCGTGCAGCCGCCTTCTCCAGTGACCTGAGCTAGAGCTCCTGGATAACCTGCTCCAGCTTCCACATCAGCACTTGCTGCTTCACCTTGCGCTTGATGTTACAGAGACAGTTTCTTTCCTCAAACTTCATGAACCAGCCTCTGCCAGCTTCAGACTTTCCCCGGCAGCTTCCTCATCTCTGTCAGCCTTCACAGAACCAAAGAGTTAGGGCCATGCCTGGGCTTTGGCTTAAGGCAGTGTTGTACCTGGTTTAATGATCTCTCCAGACCACGAAAACTTTCTCCACAACAGCAGTAAGGCGATTTTGCTTGCTCACCACTCATGTGTTCACTGGAGTGGCACTTTCCTTCAAGAATCTTTTCTTTGCAATCAGAACTTGGCTGTTCAGCACAAGAGACCTAGCTCCCAGCCTATCAGCTTTCCACAAGCCTTCATCACTAAGCATGCTCATTCCTGGCTTCCAACTTAAAATGAGACAGGAGCCTCTTCCTTTCACTTGAAGAGCCCACTGCAGAGATATAACTGGCCTAATTTCAGTATTGTTGTGTCTCAGGGAACAGGGAGGCCTGAAGAGGGGAAGAAAGATGGTGGGTCGGTGAAGCAGTCAGAACACAGAGTCTTAGACGGTCTTACAAGGGCCCTAAAATAATTACAATAGTAACGTCAGAGATCACTGATCACAGATCATTTACGTAATAATGAAAAACCTTGCAATATTTTGAGAATTACCAGACTGTGACAGTCACAAAGTGAGCAAATGCTGTGAGAAAAACGGGGCCAGTAGACTTGATCAGCACAAGGTTGTCACAAACCATCCATCTGTTTGAAAAAAATAAAAATGCAACACCTGCAGTAAAGCGAACCGCTATAAAACGGGATCTGCCTGGGCCTGAACTACTACCACGCACATCAAAACCAAAATTATAAATGCTGAAACAAGGAATACTTGTCTGTACTTACCACCAAACATGGTTTCACATCGTAATTAGCTACTATCTCAACGTACCCTGGAAGGAGAGACACAGAGCTGACAAAGAGGTGGTCGTCAGTATGAACACCCAGTTGTTGCAGTCTTTCACCCCTTGACCAGTTCAGTAACACAGATGTCCCCTGCTTTTCCAGAGCTCTCTTCACAATACTTCACCTTTAAGAAAGACCCACATGGAACTTCCCTGGTGGCCCAGTAGCTGGGACTCCATGCTCCCAATGCAGGGGCCCGGGCTGGGGAACTGGCTCCCATGTGTCACGGCTGGGAGTGGGCACGCCACCACTCAAGATCCCCCATGCCACATAAGACCTGGTGCAGCCAGATATACAATAAAAAAAAAAAAAAAGAATGCATTAAAAAAAACACATTTAGTACCTGTTTTTGACAATCATGACAAATTCAAACAGGATTTTCACTTTTACAAGAAAAGGAAACATTAGAAGCAGCGCCCATTCCAGCAGTGAACGGCCACGCGCCCTCCCAAGGACCACACACAGCTCCTCAGCATCGAGCGCCAACAGCTATGAACGCTCTCTGTGAGCACCTGCGCCCCCCCCCCCCCCCCGCCCCGTTTATTCTGTGCATCGGTGAGCAAGATGGGTCCTCAGCTCGCTGCTTCTTCCCTTCAGGCCTTTGTGGCTCAGAAAGGGTTTCCCAGGCTGCCCCTCCTTCTGAGCATGGGTGTGACTGCACAGGTCTCACGGGGCATGCACCACAAGGCCGCAAATGCTTGAGACAGAGCTGCAGACCTGCCAAGGCGCAGGGCTCTCCTTTCTCAGCCTGGGTCCTCATCTCAGTGGTTAAGGGAGGGGTGCCAGGATGGATGTGTAAAATTTAACTGACAAAATGGCCCACTCAGAGAAGCATTTCCTTTCCCTCTTCCTCAACTATTCATATGCAAGATTCTAAACAAGCACCTCAGGTGACAGTCACAAATACCCACAGAAGGTGCCCTGTGAGTCAGCTCTGAAAAGCCAAGTTTCTTGAACAGCTTAGCTAGTCCCTTTTAAGTTATAACACTGTGTCTCTACTGAATTTCTAAAGAATTTCCAAGTCATTACACATGCCCCATGGTCTCATCGACACTAAAGAACTTCTGTGCCCAACACGACTGTTACCAACACATCGGCCTTCCTGCCTCTACATGATGACCCCAAGTCATGTTCCTCAAGCTTGCGGTATGACAAAGACATCTCTGCACTGAGTCCTTTGGCTATTTTGTCCCAAATCTTGCCCATCTACACAAATTAGAAGTGTGTAACTGGGCTAACCTGACAACCCCGAGAATTCCCTGGCAGCCCAGTGGTTTGGGCTCCTCAATCCCCCTGCAGGAGGCATGGGTCTGATTCCTGGCTGGGGAACTAAGATCCCACATGCCACACAGCACAGCAAAAAAAATTTTTAAATAACCATCTTTCCACCCAAGAGACTGTTTTCAAATATCTCTCCATCTAACATCTAAGAAACCTTGCTTTGCTTGCAATAAACATGTTCCTTATTCCTTTCCAATCCAAGAGACTCCATGTTGAAAATGGAGCTGAAGGGGGAAAAATTAATGTTCCTCCTTCCAGATAGCTTTGACCCCATAGATTGCTACATATTACACAATATTTTACATAATGCAACTTGTCTCTTGAAGACATTCTCTATTCTTCAGCTTAAAAAATCAGCAAATCAAAATACTTGTTACTTCTAACTTACAAGTGGAGAAATTTTAAAGTAAGCACCTTGTTTAAATGTTGAATTCATGTTGTGACATGGAACTAATTTTGTGGAACACTATTGCTTAATGGAAAGGAAGGAGGCAAGTTTAAAAAGAAACAGATGGCAAACGTGGACAGGTTCCTCCACATCGTCTCTTTATCTGATGAATGAGATGCAGCACTGGGAGTAGGGGGAAAAGCCAAGAGTTCAACCGTCATTCCTACAGATCATCTTCTTCCGTATCTTGTTCTTACTCAACATGCCTTAAAGTATTCCAGAAACAAACAAGCGAATTTATTTCCTCTATAACTCAGGATCCAAGACCATTCTCTCATCTGGCAATCATCACCCATTAGACACTTACAGGTATGACTAACTTCCTTTCATTAAAATAATACCTGGCAAGCACTGGCGTTTCATCAGTCCTGGTACTTGTGAACTGAATCTGTACGCTACCTAAACTATCTAAACTCTGGATTCCATTATTAACCACAGAAGGGGCACAGATAAGCCAGGAAAAAAGGATCCAATTCAACCAATATTTTCCAAGCACTCTGGGCCCAGGACAACACTGCAGTCACAGAAGCACACGATGGAAAATTCCCGGTCTACCCAAAGGCCCTCACAGGAGGGCCCAGGGCGCCAGCACACACACAGTGAAAGAGTAAGTGACAGTCACTCAGTCGCATCTGACTCTCTGCGACCCCATGGACTGTCGCCTGCCAGGCTCCGCTGTCCACGGGATTCTCCGGACAAGAACACTGGAGTGGGCTGCCACTTCCCCACCTCTCTTGGTGAAAAAAGCAGGATGAAAATTCCAAAGGACACAAAATCACATGCTGCCGTAAGAAATCGCCATTCCAAAGACATGGGATCTTTACACCTGAGTTTAAGAAACCTAAAATACCTGAAGCATTCTGACATACAAATAGAGCCACTGCCTCACAGCCAAATGCAATGATTGCTGCTTTTTATTTAGAATAGTCAAGAAGTCCTTACAAATAGGTCAACAATTTTGAGAGAAAACCAAACTATGCCTAAATAAGGTATAGCTTTTGAAGTAAGGTTTAGAATTAGATCGAATCTTCTCTACTTTGATATATACTGCAACACTTAGAAATTTAACTTTTAGTCTTTTTTCCAGAAACTCCCATCACTTTAAAAATGAAGTATTTTCAAAATTTACTTTTTTTCAGTTCAGAAATAAAGTAAAAAATTTTACTCTGATAAAAGAATGGATAGGCGCAAGCTTGCCCTCTAAAGCACTCTCCAACATTTACTTAAGTAGGATATTGAAACAAAAGGACTCAACTGTTTTTTGTATGTCTCCCTAAAAATAAAAGTTTGAAAAACCCCCTATAATCTGTAACAGAAACACCAATTTCCTCTCGTTGACAAGCCCAGTAAGCCACCTTCCTCAGTCAGGCTTTAAAGCTGCCTTTCCATGCACTCTTCTTACCTTCACCAACTTCTCTTTTCTCCATTTCTCTCACTTTTTTTAAGTTTGACGTTCTCTTAAGTTCTATTCACCAAGAGAAACCACAGCACTTCTTAAATCTTGCCATTGATCCCATTTCTAATTCACAAATAAGCCTGCAGTTAACCCGCTCTCGCCACTGGGTGGCGTCCTGGACGAATTTTAAGCAAACCAGGTTTATAAAACGGAACATCGGCCTACATTCTAAATCGTTTCCAAGGAAGTGAAAAGGCAAAAACAAAAACAAAAAACCCGCTTTCTAAAAATTCTGTTAAGATATCAAAAGACTGACTACGTTCACTTACTTCTTACCAACAGACACCAACAGTGACATTTAATATCTTTAAGCATTAACCCAGGTAGCAGCAGCTGACCTTGACTGTGCAGTCACACAGACTGCACCCCAGTGGAAGGTGAGGTGACCTCTACATCACTAAGCTGACACGCTGAGGATTACACTGCGATGCTGAAAAACCGAACTGAAAATAACTGTGTCTTCTTTAAAACCATGAAGGGTACAGACGCACTCCACCCCAAACCTGAGTCCAGGTGGAAAACGTCATTGCTGGTGAGGGAGCACGATTTTCTGTTTGGAGCTGTCCAAAAGAGAGTCAATACAAGGGAAAATGGTTGAGATCAAACACCTAAAACTTCATTGGGTTTGCCTGAAGAGTAAGGCTACTGTTTGCCACTCACTGCAGGTAGTCACACCACAATTCCCTATCCTCCACTTAGCATCCAGAGTATTACTCAAACCATACTCTCCACCCAGCCCTCCAGGTAAGTCCCTCTCCTGCAGCCAGAAATAATTCTCAAATCTACCCCTTTCAGGTCAAGAAAAACGAATTTAAAACAATGGTATTTTTAACAGGGTACTGAACGCATGTCAAATTTTTGGAAAGACCCTTAAATTCCCAACTTGCTCGTATTGTACAGCACTACACACCAAGCCTGCTTAAGCCAATCTGTAAAACCAACATCTCATCCATCCCCTTTTGTTCTCCTCCCACTTCAAGTCACCCACACCTACAAACGACTAACCCAGCCAATTTACTCCCCAAGTTCATACTCTGCATAACCCCCAAAATCCCACAGCGCCTTAGATGACACGCACAAAGGACACTCATAATGGTTCAGCTGGTCAAGAATCTGCCAGCAGTGCATGAGACCTGGGTTCGACCCCTGGGTTGGGAAGATCCCCTGGAGAAGGGAAGGGCTACCCCACTGCAGTGCTCCTGCCCGGAGAATCCCAGGGACAGAGAAGGCTAGCAGACCCGAGTCCATAGCGTAGCAGAGTCGGACACGAATGAGAGACTAACACACACAAACACACCCATAGGAACTAAGGTCTCTGACTGGAAACGAGAAGTGTGAATCCAGCTTCCCTGACAGAACCAGGGGAGGGGTGGTCTAGAAATAGGTTGGAGAAAGAAGTACAAAATGCCTTTCACAAATCAAGATAACATTGATTCGCTTAACTACTAGAAAAAAAGCGACTAAAACACGAACAAGCAAGTTCAAATGGTAAGAGTTTCTCTTTCCTTTTTTGGTCATTCGGCCTAACTTTTCCACTAAATCAATTAGTCGCCTTAGAAGATCTAGCCATCAAGTCCTAGCACGATTCCACAGCTGCAATAAACACGCTGAGAATGCACAGGGCGCCGCCGCGCCCACGCCGTCCAGGCAGCCCCTCGGGTGGGTGCGGAGACCTTCCCGCAAAGGCCGAGTCCTTTGCGTGGCTCTGAGTTAGCAGGGACATTTAAACGTCCTGACTGGCGACCCATACACACTCGGAAAACGTTCCGCGAGAAAACACACGTTTGCAATTTCCACTTCTTGCTTGCGTCAATTTTTTCCTTACTTGGGCAGAAGTTGACAGAAACTTCAGTTGTATCGACCGCCATACACCCTGAACAGAAACCAAGGAACCGATTTTTTTGGTAAACCGAGCACCTCGTTTCGACCACCCATCCACACTCGGAGCAGCCGGCGGGGAGCTCCGCACACTCGGCCCCCGCCCGCGGCCCCACTCCTCCCGCACGCTCACTCCCCTCCCGGGCTCAGGGACGTCTCCGCGGCGCCTTCAAGCACCGAGACCCTCGGCCCCCGCGCGCAGCCCCCCCGCGCCCCCTCCCCAGCCGCTGCCCGGCGACCCCAGCCCCGCGCCCGCCGCTCGGCCCCGGCGCCCGCCGCCCCCAACCGCCGGCGCGGGGCCCCCAGGGCGCCGGGAGGAGGGGCCTCCAGGCGGGCGGCGGAGCAGCGGGGAGCGGCGAAGGGGCCGAGGGGCGGGCCGGAGCCCCCGACGCGACCCCCGCCCTCGCCGGCGCGCCCGGCGGCCCCGCACCGAACCCCGTCTCGGCCCTCGGCCCGCGGCCCCCCACACGCCGCCCGCCGGGCCCCACCCCCGGCCGCCGGCAGCCCTCACCGGGGGGACGCGGGGGCTACGGCCGGGGCTCCTGGGCTCCGGCGCGGCGGCGCGGTGGCGGAGGCGGCGACGGCGCTCGCGCTTTCCTTTCTCTCCTTTCTCCAGCAACAAACAGGAAGTGCGTCAGGCGGCGGCGGCGCGGCGGCGACGACACTTCCGCCCGGCCCCGATGCCCGCGCGTGCGCAAAGCCCCGGCCGCCCCTCCTCCCCCGCCTTCCCGAAGATTCTGCGCCGCCCGGACGCGGCGGGCAGCGCGCAGGCGCAGCCGGGGCCCCCGCGGCCCGCAGCCCCAGTGCCGGTTGGGGCCCGAGGCGTGGGCGCCGTGGCCTCGGTCCTCCCGCCCTGGATTCTGTGCCGTCATTGCTCGTGTCCCTTCAGCTCCCTGCCCTGCATACCTGGCCCTCGGCAGGTGACCAGTGAGCAGCAGAAAGCGTGCTTCCTGGGGGTCAGTTCTCGGTCCCTCCTGAGAGGGTTGCAGAGGCCTCTCCGGGCCGGGCGGCTCCGCGGGGCGGGCCTCCGCGTCTCCTGACGAAGCGGCGACGACCTCGGCGGGGCTGGCATTGCGCTCGGTACTGGCGCCGCACGCAGCCCTATCTGCCTGCAGGCCCCCAGGCTGCCTTCCCTCCGGGGTGGCTGCTGTCGAGCGACGAGCGACGTCTCCCGTTTAACGCGATCCCGCCTGAGGCGAGCGGGGCTAAGCTGCACAAGCGGACAGCAGGAGACGTGGGGTCTAACGGGCCAGCCACCAACAGCTTGGTCTCCCTCCAGAAAAATGTGTATTAAAACATCTGTCCGTGCAGTGAACAGTGGCAGGAGGAAACCAGACGGTACCAACAAAGCGACTCCCTGCATTCCAGGGGGACGAACACCCTGAACGTTAGCCAACACTCCATATGTAAAGAGCGGTCTGCGAAACAATAGGGAAGACCTTCAGAGATGAAAGACATTGTACAATAAGCGTTAGCTCAGATGGAGGTGCTGCAGGACACTACTTCAGTGGAAGAAGACTACAAAAGGGAACTGCGAGGATTTGCATTTGCAGACGCGTGGGGGAAGGGCCTCGGGCTGTTAAGCTGGTAGGAAGGGAAGCCCGGCCAGGACTAATCTGCAGTTTGCAGGTTGCAAGGAAGAGCAGGGAGACAGTGGCTTTGGCTCCCCATCTGTAAAATGGGGATATGGACTTCCCGGGAAGGTTCGTTGTCTGCGCTGGGCTCTGTGCCTATCACATAGTGATACTCAGGGAATCATAGCTCTTCTGTGTCGAGAAACTTCTGTCCCTTCCAGAAACCGATAAAAGGCATGGACTTCTCCCCAGCCAAACGTGCAAGTGATGGGAGAAAATTTGTAGACCCGGCGCACAGGCGTACACAGGCGGCCTGCCAAGTCCAGGAACCAAAGGTGAAGGTCCTCAATGACAGCTTGGCGATTTTTACTATACTGAAAGATTCATCTCTGATGGAAGAATAACATTTGGAAATAATCTGCTCCTCCTTATCAGGACTACTTCGCAAGCCATAAAAATAATAGTGCAATTATGCTTACTAACATCGACTGCATCCAACTTGCATTATTGAGACAGTGGGTATAGTGCTCTCCTCCTTGTAAAATTGTATTTGCGGGGGCGGGGTGGGGGATGGGGTGCTACACATACAATTTTCTGTCTTTGCTTTTAAGTTCTTGACTATAATGAAACTCCCTATAATGAAATACAAAGAGAAAAACAAATACAGGTTTTATTAACATGTATGTTCTCAGTTGTGTCCCTCTCTTTGCGACCCCATGGACTGTAGCCTGCCCGTCTCCTCTGTCCATGAGATTTCAGGCAAGAATAACTGGAGTGGGTTGCCATTTCTGTCTCCAGGGATCTTCCCAACCCTGAGATGGAACTGGAGTCTCCAGCATTCCAGGGCGATTCTATACCACTGCCACCTGGGAAGCCCCTCAGAGGGAGGAAGATGCATATACAAATGGAGATTTCCCTTATAAATGTAAATTTCCCCCACAAAAGGGTAAAGTTTGATTCTGTTCTCAGGTTCTCCTGCTCCTACAGTTTCTCAAAAATAAAGGAAGTTGCCAAATAATCTTTATGCCCAAGAGTCATACTTAGGATGGCATATTCTACCAGTTCAACACACTCACAGAAAACTGGAAGAATGTTCAGTAAAGAGTATTTCGCGTAATTCTCACTTACTTTTTCCTTTTCTTTTTCAAAAAATATTCATTTGGCTGTGCCGGGCCTTGGTTGTGACACACCAGATCTTTTGTTGCAGCACGTGGGATCTCGTTCCTTGACCAGGGATCGAACCCTGGCCCTATGCACTGGGAACTTGGAGCCTTAGCCACTGGGCCACCAGGGAAATCCCCTTTCTTTTTCCTGATTTGAAGTATCGTTTGAACTTTTGTGTTGTGTATAAAATCTTTTTATTTTACTATTAGTTTTCAAAACTAATAAAATCATGTTTGTGAAGTTGAAATCATGAGTCTTCCATAACTCCACAGTACAGTGGTGTGAAGTGGTGAGAGAGTGAATACAGCTGTGGGATAAACATGAGTATGTTTCATTTATCCATCTCGTGAGCGTATGTTGAGCACCTACTGGACACCAGGACTCAAAGAAGGCAGGACTCTTCCCCTCGAGGACCTTTGCATCCAGTGAGGAAGACTGGTCCATAAGCCAGAGCTTCCAGTGCTGTTGGGCCAGGACTTCAAGGATCTAAGGTTACAGGCTCCAGGGCCCAGAGGAGAGACATGCAAATCGGGGTGGGGGTGGGGTGGGGCGGGGCAGGGCGCAGATGAAGAAAAACTCAGAAGAAGCCAATCTTTTTTTGTTTGCTTGGTTTTTTTAATTTTTACAATGTTGAGTTGGTTTCTGCCACACAAAAATGCAAAGCTGCACTCACCCTCTCACCCTGTGCGATGGCCCACACTCTGTGGAGAGTGCTTCTCTCTGATCTGAGTAAATCTACTTCTTACCTATCAAAAACAAACAAAAAATGCAAAAGGAAAATGAACAGTCTTCATCATTCAGTCGTGTCTGTTTGTGACCCCATGGACTGTAACCCACCAGGCTCCTCTGTCCATGGAATTCTCCAGGCAATACCGGAGCGGGTAGCCATTCCCTCCTCCAGGGGATCTTCCACTCCTGGGGATGGACCCAGGTCTCCTGCATTGCAGGCAGATTCTAATCAGCCATAATTACACACATAGCCCCTCACTCTTGAGCCCCCTGCTTTCCCCCCACCCCACCCCTCTAGGTCATCCCAGGGCACTACGCAGGCTAGTGTGTGTATGTTGACGCCACCCTGCTCTCTCCCTGCCCCCGCCGTGTCCACAGGTGGGCCGTCTACATCTGCGGCTCCATTCAGAAGCGGCCCGTCTTGAGTGAGTTCTGAAAGACCAGGAGGAGTTAATGTTTGAAGCCCTGTGTCGGTGGAGAGAACTCCAGACAGAGGAAATCCTTCCAAGGGTGACCAAGAAGCTGACTGAGTGAATAGCACTCTTTTTAAAACTAAAGCTGCCCCACACTGTGGGGATGGTGACAGGACTCTCCTTTCTCAGCAGGAAACCTCCTGTTTGGCTCTGCAGAGATCGGGGTGGCAACAAGGGCTAGAGGAGAGAGGCCGGCTGGAGGGCTGCATGACGTGGTGACCCTGTGGGAAGACTATCTTCGCAAAAGCTGTGACTGCTTTAACTGCAGAAGGTGGACAGGAAGGGAGGGCTGGGGGTGGAGGGGGAGAGGCCTGGTTGGGAGGACGGCTGGGAGACACCTTGGAGGAATGACAGCAGGGAGCTCAGGGACCTCTGATCACTGATGTCGGATCATGAAGAGTTGTTTCCAGGCGTTTTCATTCCTTCTGTGACATCTCAGGGTTGCAGCAATGTGTATCAGCCTTTATAGCCTGGTGTCATCTTTTTTGCATGAAAGGTCATCTTGAGGAATGAAGCAGGGGCCGGGCCTGTGTGCAGAAGACAGTGACCATGGAAAAGACCCCAGCCAGGAGGCCCTGGAAGAGGAGCCCAGTGAGAGGACAGGTTCTGGATTTCTTGCAGTCATGTTATTATGTTTTTAGTAGGTGTACTCTCTTTTTATAACCATTTTCGAAAAATGATGGACTGACTGTGGCCGAACTGGGTCTTTGTTGCTGCCTGGGGCTCTCCCCAGTTTCTGTGCGCGGGGTTCCCTCTCCAGCTGTGATGCGGGGGCTGCTCACAGCAGTGCTTCCTTCTGCCACGGAGCATGGGCCCTAGGCCTGCAGGCTCAGCAGTTGTGGCCCTCCGGCTTTGTAGTGGGATCTTCCCGGACCAGGCATCGAACCCGTGTCCCCTGCATTGGCAGGTGGATTCTTATCCACTGGACCACCAGGGAAGTCCTTGCAGTCACTTTAGAAGGAGACTCAAATTATTTCACTGGACAATGAAAGGAAACGGTGACCGTGAAACCTTGGAAATGTTTTTGAGTTATAGAAGCAAAAGAAAAATCTCGAGCACCCGTGCCTGACGAGGTGTGAGGGTGAAAGAAAGGAAAACTCGATTCCACACTGTGAAGGTTCTGACCAGGAGGAAGAGCTGCTGTGGGTGAAGAAGGCAGAGTGGAGATGTCGGCTGTGGGGAGAAAGGGGACCACGGAAGTCTGGAAACACCCAGCAGGCTTTGTCACCAGGCACCCAGGACTTCCAAGACCTGTCAGAGCTGCTCATCAAGGTTTAAGAGCCTCGTTGCCATGGGAAGAGAAAGAAGCTGAGTGGAAAGCTGGCAGTGGGGTGAACCTAGGAGAAAGCTAACATCATCAAGGAGGAAAAGAAGGCTGGGAGCTGAGAAATGTTCATGGTCCACAAGTCGGTGGCCTCTCCTGGAGTAACTGCAGGAGACTGGATTACAGACCAGTGCTTTGTGGGAAAGCCTGGCAGCAGTCAGACAGATTTGTCCCCAAGATAGAAGGAAGGAAAGAAGACGCCCAGAGAGAGAAGGTCACGCGCAGGCCTGGTGTCTGCCTGGCTTTGCTGTGTTTGTTTCTGCAAAGACAAACATTGCTGCGTGTTTCTAATTAAAGAGGCCGTGGACAAAAAGGGAATTGAAGATGCTGGAGAGAAAGCAAAGGTTAACGTCATTCTCAAGGAGTCTGGATGCTCGGAACCCGCCATAAAAGTCAAGAAACTCACCTTCCTTTAGAACAGATGGGAAGTCGAGGGGGTAGTGACAGAGGGGCCAGAGGTGGGACCTGCGTCTGACGCAGTACCCCCGGGGGAGGAGGCAAGGCAGACACAGATGGATTGCAGACAGTTGTGAGGAGCTTTGGGGTTCCAAACATATTCAGCATGCGTAAAGGGCGAGCAATAGAGAAGGTCTTCCATCTCAACAGACAACGAACACGTAGGAGCTTGTAACTGAAAACCGTCACACTGCCGAACCTCTGGACAGTGTGGGTCTTGGGTGAGCGGGAAGGGGACAGAGTGCCAGCACCCGGGCCTAGAAAGAGAAAGGCTGCTTTTACGTTGGGACCACCAGGACCTGATGCACGAGCTTAGCTTTGTGCCCTGCGTCCCCAGGAGGCCCAGTGAAACCTCAGTGTTGATGATGCTGTGACATTAACTATCCCACGAGCCCCGTTTCCCTGTCCGTGAAATAGGAATGATGATGACTCTACCGTGTATGTGTGCTGGAACTTTTAAGATTAGTTCTTTGAAAGTTGCAGATAAAGGGTATGGTGAAAGCTCCAGGTGTTGAGTGAGACATGGGCAGTTTCACATATATATTTAGCGTATATGTTTCTCTACTCAGAACACTGCCTTCAACGGGCGACAGGAACGTGTCAATCAAGTGTCCACACAGGTCAGAACACCCAAAAAGTCTACAAACAAGGGCTGGAGAGGGTGTGGGGAAAGGGAGCCCTCCTACACTGTCAGTGGTAATGTAACTTGGTGCAGCCACTGTGGAGAACAGTGTGGAGGGTCCTTAAACACTGACAGTAGGGACTTGCCTGGTGGCCCAGCGGTTAAAGCGCCATGCTTCCACTGCAGGGATTTCGATCCCTGTTGAGGGAACTAAGACCCCGTGTGGCCCCCACCCCCCCACACACAATAGAGCCACTGTATGATCCAGGAATCCAGTTCCTGGGAACATGTCCGACTCTGTGACCCCATGGACTGCAGCCAGCCAGGCCCCTCTGTCCATGGGATCCTCAGGCAGGAATACTGCAGTGGGTTGCCACACCCTCCTCCAGGGGATCTTCCCGACCCAGGATCGAACCTGTATCTCTTGTGTCTCACACTGGCAGGCGGGCTCTTTACCACAGTGCCACCTGCCACGAGTTCCCTTGTTGTTCCCAAACAAAGATGTATTTAATATCTTGTAATAAACCATAATGGGAAATAACTTCTAAAAGGAATATAGTTATATACCTATATGTATAACCGAATCACTTGCTATGCACCTGAAGCATTGTAAATTAACTGTGCTTCAGTTTTTAAAAAAAAGATCAAAGGAAAAACAGTTGCTTTTCCTTGATGCCTGACTGACTGACCGATATCATGGCAGTGACAAATGAAGCATTAGTGTAATTTAAGTGATGAAAACGCTAGAGAGTAGTCCCGCTCTCTGCAACTAGAGAAAACTCGCCCAGCAATGAAGACTCAGTTCAGCCATAAATAAATTAATTTTTAAAAAGACATCATAGACCCAAATGTCGATCCAAGACAATAAAACTTCTGGAAGAAAGCACAGGTGAAAATATTTGTACAGGCACAAAAAGCATTCAGTATAAAAGAAATAAAATGAAAAATGGACTCATTAAAAGCAAAAACTTTTGTTCATCAAAAAGCACAGTGTTGTATGAAAGGAGAGAAGGTTAGCACTCCCCTCGACAAGGATGGAAGAGACTCTCGGGCCTGACAACATGCATGTGGTTAAGGCATTGCCGCTACTTCGTGGCATCTAACCACTGTTTTTAGAAGACATACAGATGGCTAACAAACACATGAAAAGATGCTCAATATCGCTCATTATTAGAGAAAAGCAAATCAAAACTACAATGAGATATCACCTCACAATGGTCAGAATGGCCATCATCAAAAAGTCTACAAACAATAAATGCTGGAGAAGGTGTGGAGAAAAGGGAACGCTCTTGCGCTGTTGGTTGGGAATGTAAATTGAAACAGCCACTATGGAAAATGGTATGGAGATTCTTTAAAAAACTAGGAATAAAACCATCAGATGACCCAGCAATCCCACTCCTAGGCATATACCCTGAGGAAACCAAAATTGAAAGAGACACATGTATCCCACTGTTCATCGTAGCACTATTTACAACAGCTAGAACGTGGAAGCAACCTAGACGCCCATCAGATGAATGGGTAAAGAAGTGGTGGTACATGTATGCAATGGAGTGTTACTCAGCCATAAAAAGGAACACACTTGAGTCCATTCTAATGAGGCGGATGAACCTAAAACTTATTATACACAGTGAAGTGAGTCAAAAAGAGAAAGATAAATATCTTATTCTAATACATATGTACGGAATCTAGAAAAATGGTACTGAAGAATTTATCTACAGGGCAGAAATGGAGAAACAGACATAGAGAATAGACTTATAGACATGGGGAGAAGGGAGGAGAGGGTGAGATGTATGGAAAGAATAACATGGAAACTTACATTACCATGTGTAAAACAGATAGCCAATGGGAATTTGCTGTATGGCTCAGGAAACTCAAACAGGGGCTCTATTTCAACCTAGAGGGGTGGGGTGGGAGGGAGACGGGAGGGAAGCCCGAGGTGGGTCTCTCGAGTGGGTCATAGACGGGCACAGGCTCTGTCCGAGGCTCAGCCGCACCCCCTGCCCCTCTCACTAGACTTCAACCCTCGCTCCAGAACAGTCACCGCTAGCCACTCACCAATCCCTGCCGGCCCCTGGGCAGCATGGACTGGACTCGGGCAGCAGGCGGTGAGCCTGAAACAAAGCCATCAGCACTTGCTCCAGGGGGCCGGGCTCCTGCAGGGTCACCAGACCGCACAGCAGCACCATCAGGATATCTGGGAGGAGTGCACGTGATGCGGTTTCTCTAGAGGAGACTCAGAACGCTGGGAGACAGGAGCGGGCAGGGGTCCCACGGCCCAGTGTGTGTAGCCTGTCGGGCCCTTTCTCTTCCAGTCACGTGGCCTCTTCTTTAGTTAACCAACACACACAGAACATTTATAATTTCCCACGTGAGCCAAGAAACGCAGAGCGGATGACCCGCGGGCCAGCCAGGTGCCAGGCCGCACCCACGGTGCATCCCTCCACGGCCTCGAGAAAGTGGCCTCTGGCGCTGGTTCACGGAGAATCTCAGGGTTCGGACTGTGTGCCTGGCTAAGCTTGAGGACCACCTCTGTCACCAAGGAAGTGCTCCAAATTCTGCCCGCTGGATGGGTTGCATCACCACTTTGAAAGACTCTCCTGGAGGAGATTTTAAGCAACAACCCAGACACCCTTAGGCAGCCGGGGCCTTCATACAAGTGCTAGCAGCATGCAAACTCCCTGCTCAGCCCTTTCCCTTTCCTCTCCATGGTGCTGCTCTCCCCAGAACCAGGTCCCTAGGATCTCCAGAGGAGGAAACAGGCTCAGAGACACAGCAGAGGGGTGCCCGAAGCAGCCTCTGGGGCCTGGGAACAGGAAGGAACGTAGTGGTTCCTGAGGGCGAGGCCTCCTCCAACGGATAGCCACTTGCTCTGCAAAGGAGTGCCAGCAGCTTGGGTCCCTTCCCTTAGAGCTCAGACCCACTGCCTGGACACAGAGCACCCGGCTGAGAAGAGGAGGAAGTGGAAACCTGCCGGTCCCAGAAATCTGCCGCCTGGCATAGTCCTTCCTACCCTCCAAGAAGGCAAAGCAGAGAGAAGGAGCACGGGTTCTGTAACTGAAGCTAACACGGATCCTCGCTCGCTCTTGAAAGCTTCTCCAACGGACGACCTCCCCAGCAGCATCCCTGCAGAATGACCAGTAAGCTGGCCTACTCCCCTCACTTCCCCCCACTATTTTTTTACTTTATTTATTTTATCTCAACATATTTGACTTTTTAAAAAAATTATTTATTTTTAATTGAAGGATAACTGCTTTGCAGGACTGTGTTGGTTTCTGCCAAACATCCACAGGAATCAGCCATAGATGTGCACATGTCCCCTCCCTCCTGAGCCTCCCTCACACACCTACTATTCTGAAGCCCAGATGAACCTGGAAAGGGCTATCTGGTTGAAATGGAACCTATGGTCACAGGACGGAGCTTCCCCGGCACATAGCCACCAGCAAATGGAGCCCCCTAGACGGAGCCAGGGCTCCCGGGTCTGCCAAGGTTCAGGCACACAAACCAGGGCAGCCCCCTGACACCCCCTAGCTCTAATGGACTGTCCCTTCAACACAGACCCTGCCCCCCTACCCCGAGTTCTTAATTTTTCAGAATATGGGAAAATTGAAAAACCAGTCGAATGTGTCTTCACCTCCACTCGCCAAGTGCTGCCACCTCCCACAGCTCAGTCTCTTTCTTCCTTTTCCGGTTTTTGCTGAACCATCTGAATGCAGGTTACATTTGGCCTCCAGCTATCTTAGCACATATGATCTCATGGGGAAAGCTTCCTATATAGCCTCAATACTGCCATCACTCGTAAGAAAAGAAACATTCATTCAAGAACATGATCTAATATGTAATTGAAGGGGGCTTCCCAGGTGGCGCTAGTGGTAAAGAACCCACCTGTCAATGCTGTGGGTGAAGAGGAAGAAGAAAAAGAGACACAGGTTCGATCCTGGGGTCGGGAAGACCCCCTGGAGGAGGGCGTGGCAACCCACTCCAGTATTCTTGCCTGGAGACTCCCCAGGACAGAGGAGCCTGGAGGGCTACAGTCCGTGGGGTCACAAAGAGTCAGACACGACTGAGCACGCATGTACCTAGAGTGAGCCACCCCAAAATGTACCACTTCGCATGTGCATTGTTTGAGCCAAAGGCAATTAAGAGGCGCAGACTCAAGAAAACTTTCCTGCTGCTCCTTAACTGCCTAGAAGAGTCTAGACAAGTGCCTGGCCTAGAAAAAGAGCTAGTCCTGGAGAAATCTGTACGGCAGGGCGGACCCCTGGAAGAGATGGGCCTTGGACCCACACACTTGTCCCTCTCACCCTCCTGTGAAGCCCCCCCCCTCCTTTGAACCCAGGCTCCTGCCCATCTCCTTCGCTTGGGAGGGCATAGACGTCTCAGCTCCCTGCCTGCCGTGGAGTCTTGTGCTTTTATGGGACCCCCACAGGGACGGAAGCTGCTTTTTACCTGTTAATCTGTCTTATGTCAGTTTGACTGTTAGACTGGCCAAAGAACCTACAAGAGGAAGGAAAGATTTTTCTCCCCAACAGAATCCCCAGCTGTGTCCACAGCATCTTCACTTTGTTCTGATGTCGTGGAGGAGGAAGATATTCCCAGTCTGTCCAAGGGAGGCCTGGTGTGGAGTGGAGCGGACGTGGGGGAGCAGGGGCATCCCAGGGCCGGTGCCCACGTGGGGGTTACCTTGGGTCAGCTCTCCAGTCTGGACAGAAGGCCTGCTCCCTCTTGTTCCCAAGTCCCCTGGCTGCGAGGGGACCACTCTGTCCAGCTGTGCCCCAGCACCTGTGTCTCCTGTACACCGTGCCCTGGAAATCAGGCCCTTTGGAAGTAAACCCTCCCAGACCTCTCCTCCCTGGGGACGTCCATCAGCATCGCCGTGGCCCGAACTGTCCCAGTGCTGGCTACCCCTCCAGCCAGCACCCACAGCCCCGTGCCCAACCCCCAGCGCCTTCCAGGGTCTGAGGCGTGTAGTAGGTCTCTGCAAACATTTATGGACTAAGTGGGTGAATGTGTGCTGACACCTTCCTGCACCCAGAGGCTGGAGATGGTGGTCCATGAGAACCTTGGCCAGAGGGCTCGTTCCAACCGGAGGGGTGCTGACGGCCAGCCCAGGGCCCAAAGAGCAACCTAGGGGGCCGGGGGTGACTCTGCAGCACCCCTGGACAGCCGGGCAGCACAGGGCGGCCGGAGGGCAGCCTGCTGACTGGGGTGGGGGAGCTCCCGAGGTGCTGGCTCCAGGGGGCGTCGGGCTCAGAGGGCTGAGCCCCTTGGGGGATGCAGGCGCTGGAGGTGGGCTGCCTTCCCGTGACCCCACCCTCCAGTGGTCCCCTGTGCTGTGCAGGCCGAGGAGGGCCACACAGATGTCTCCCAGTGCCTGGGTCCCGGGCCAGCTCCTGTCCTGGGTCCGTTTCGTCCTCTGATGGACTCAGGGGACCACTGGCTCCCCAGCCAGCTCGGCCAGTGGTCACCCTCCCGGAAGGAGAGGCCTCCCTGTGCTTGGAGGGGGGTGGGGAGATGCAGGTAGACCACCAGCCGCTCAGAGGTGTTTAGAGATGAAGCTTCTCTGGCTGGGGTCGCAGGAGCCTCCAGGGCTCTGAGAGCTGGCCCCCAAAGGCCCACCAAAGGGACCCCACTGGGCGCACGTCTGCAGCCTGACGACATCTTGCACAGCTGCGTTAGCCATCGACACGGGCCTGTGTTTTCCAGAAAGAAGGAAGGCCTGGAAGCCCGCCCGCCGCCCTCACTCAGACACCATCCGGCTCTCAGACCCATGGCTGTCACCAGGATGACCCCAGGAAACCTCACACCGCTCAACAGATGAGAAGGACACCTTCGGACAGCCATGCGCGAGGGCTGAAAGGAAGGCAAGCTCTTGTTTCTTACCCTCACCTTTTTCATGCAGACTGAAAGCAGTCACGGAGCTGGAAAGCCAGGGCGGCTGCGAGGTGCGCCCGCTGGAGTCACGCTGCTCCCCCGGTGGTTTCCCGGGGGGCGGGCGGCTCGCCGCCCAGCTCCAGGCCCCTTTCTCTGGGCATCAGGTGACGGAAGTCTCGCTTACCTGACCTGACAGGCGAGCAAGCCCGGCGTCCGTGCCCAGCTCTCCCGGGTGCCCGGCGCCCGCTGGCCGCGGTCCACATTCCTTTCCTTTCTGTCTGTGCCCACGTGGCTCTCGGCGCCCTTACAGCATCTGGACGCCCCTCGTCTTTCTAGCCCCTCATCACTTGGCAAATGGTCATGGTATTAGCAGGATTTGTGGGTCAGAACGATAGAGGCAGAGGAACCAGATCCAACTGGAAGAGATTTAAATCCTTTCGGAGCCAAAGAGCTGCAGCTGCGTCTGGAGAGGGGATGTCCGCCAGTGTCCCCGTGGGGCTGCCGGGCGTGTTCCAGCCCCCCCCGGGAGGGCTGAGATCCTCCGGGCCTCCATCAGCTGGTGGGCACCCCCCGCCTCCTGATGGGGGTGGTTCCTGGTCCTTAGGGAACTCAGGGCTCTGGGGTGGAAGCCTCAGTCCTGCTGGGTCAGCAGACGATTGTTTCCAGGGAGGATTTGGTAGAAACTGCCCTGCCCTGCCTACACTTTCCCGGCTTTGTTCTCTAGAATTAAGCCTCAGGTTCTAGGTTCTTGGCCATTTAGAACTATATGCTGATTACAACAAAGTAAAATAAATGTAACTTCTTACATCTGTTAAGATCAGAGAAGATCTTGGAGTGATGGGAAATTAATTTTTTCCCCCCAAAGTTGTTTTAATTATACTACTCATTTGAAAAGACCCAGATGCTGGGAAAGATTGAAGGCAGGAGAAGGGGACGACAGAGGATGAGATGGTTGGATGGCATCACTGACTAAATGGACATGAGTTTGGGTAAACTCCAGGAGTTGGTGATGGACAGGGAGGCCTGGCGTGCTGCAGTCCATGGGGTTACAAAGTCTCAGACACGACTGAGCAACTGAACTGAACTGAGAATGAAGACAGCATCCCAGCTCGGCTCTGGCCAATGGGGCGAGGTGAAGGGTAACGTGGCAGACTTCGAGCACTTTCTTTAAGATGCCCCAGGCCTCCTGGAGCACGGCCTGGACTCCCCCCTCTGCCCCCTTCCCCTCCCCCACCGGCCTGCCCCGTCCTGGACTCCTCCCCCACCCTCCCCCTCGGGCCGCGTCCTGGGCCGGCACCAGGTCGCTCCTCTCTGCCCACTCTGTCCTGATGAACACAGCAGGAAGTACTCCGGATCCCCCAAGAAAGTTAGGATCAGGACCTCCCTGGCCGTGCAGTGGTTAAGAGTCCGTGCTTTCAATGCTGGGAACGAGGGTTCGATCCCTGGTCAAGGAGATAAGAGCCCACATGCTGTGGAGCCGAAAGGAAAGTTAGGATCAAGCTTAGAAACCGCAGAGGGATACCGAACCTGCCAGTCAGCGGGCACCAGTGACAAGTGCTGGGAGTTAAAATAAATGTATGCACAGTCTTCCTGTACGTCCAGCACAGACCTCTGAGACCCTTGGGATTTCCTGAGCCATAATTTGATATTCCTAAGAAGCCCCTTTCAACCAGACCTGGGCTCCTGTGGATGGGGTGACTTTTGTGAACCCCCCAAGGAGGATGGCCAGGGGAACCACCCTGGCGATTAGGAGTTGGACTGTCAGCCCCACCCTGGTGACCTCTGGGCGGGGGGACGGGCTGGAGGTTGAGCTCATCTCTGATGGGGACAGAGCAGAGGGAAACAGCAGGTGATTAAATAGCTCATCGCACAGGAGACTGTAAGTCGGAAAACATGGGAGACCCTATGAGCTAATGATCACTCGAGAAAGCAGGTTTGCTTAACCACAAAACCAGGCAGGCTAGCTTAGCAACAAAACCAGGCAACAGAAGCATGAGACCTGCCCCCAGACAAGGGAACAATGGTGGCAGGAGACCCGCCTCCTGCCCGGAGAGCTCAGGGAGTTAATGATCCCTAGGACACGTCCTCTGCACACGTGAAGATCAATGATTTGTGGACCTAGCTTGACCATGCAGGAACCAGAAAACTCCCCTGCTCAACCTGGTGGAGGAGCTGATGATGGGAGCATGCCATCCACTCAGGAAAGACAGAGAAGGTCTTCTCTCCCTGCCCAGTCCTCCTCTGATTATAAAGCTGGAGCCCAGTAAGTTCTCGGGGCACCGCACCCCCTCACCAGCCCGCTTGTGAACCTCGCTAGCGTCCCTTTCTAATAAATCACTTTCTCTCCTGCTGAATTCTTTTCTACATTAAGACATAAAGGACCGGGTATGGGAGCTCTTCAGAGCCCCCCTGAAATGACACCAGTTTCGTCACCAGCAGCCAGTCCTTTAATCCAGCACGCCTGTGGAGCGGAGCCTCCTCCACACAAACCGCCACCTGAAGGCATCCCAGGAGCTGCCGGGGGACCACGTGGAGGCCCTGGGGGGGGGCGGGGCCCCCTCCCCAAACCTGGCCTGGGGGTCTCTCCCAGCTGGCTGGTCCTGACCTGCATCCTTTATGGGAAGCAGGTCATCTAGTGAATGAACTGCTGCCCAGCGTCCCAGCTCTGGAAGGGGCTGGACTGGAGGAGGGGGTCTTGGGGCTCTGCTGAGGAGCGGGCTGGGCTTGGGGCTGGCTTCTGGGAGGGGGCCGGGTAGATCATCATACCAGAGCTGAGTTAAACTGCAGGACCCCCGGCTGGGTTCCCCAGGTTGCTTGATGAGGGCGGCTCCCCCATCCCGTTTGGAGAGCAGCAGTGAGTGCGAGGCAGAGGGCGCGGCAGCCCACTCCAGTGTGCGTGCCTGGAGAGCGCCACGGGCAGACAAGCCTGGCGGGCTAGTCCCTGCGGTCGCAGAGTCGGACACGCCTGACTGACCGACAGCGGTGTACAGTGCGGTAATGAGAAGGGCCGCTGGTGTGATGTGAATGCAAATGATCGCTTTTCTCCATTTTCATTCACAACGCTAGTCACTGGGTTTGGGGTCCCCGCCCCCACCCTGGAAGACCTCACCTTCACTCAGGCTGCAGAGACGTTTCTCCATATAAGGCCCCATCCTGAGGCCCTGGGTGGACACGAAAACCAGGGACACTGTCCAATCCAGTGCAACGTCCTACGAAGTCAGCATCCGGCCAAACCCATGCAGACGGAGTGCTCTGGGCTGGTCACTTCCAGCCACTCAGAGCCTCAAGTGCAACAGCTGTACACACGGGTGGGTCGGCAAGCCCTTCTGTGAAACTCTTGGGGCCAAATATGCTTTGGACTTCTGAATTCTCCCTGACTTGGAAAGGTAATTCAGTGCGAGGACCGTATATTCCCTCATATCTGTGGACAGAAGCGTGTTACCCACCATCAAGCCATCAACCACTGTGGGCGGCCCCCACCCCGGACAGTGCATGCTGAATTCAGGATGTAGAGAAACAGCTCAAAGGCCCTCCCCAGCTGAGACACACGTGTAGGATTAATTTGAATGACTCCAGACTCTTGCATCTCCCCACACACAGCAAAGCACTAAAATCACTAACCTGAATGGCTGCTTTCTGTGATTAGCAGTAATGTTTTGATGTTCAACTTTTTTTTTTCACCAGAACTCCTGGCTCCTCCCTGGCCTCTTTGGAGCAGTTCCCCAGAGCCATCGGAGAGGACGGTTTCCCGGCTACAGTCCTCAGGAAGGTCCCCAAATAAAGCCAAACTCAAAACTTTCGTGTGTGTGTTTTCAGTTGACACATTCTGGAATTCTTTGCTGTAAAATGGATGAATGTTCACACTGACGATTATAAATGGCCTCAGGTCAGTTTACATCAGGTTTCACACCCAATGACCTGTGGGGGAAAAATGTGCTTTGTAGAGATTTTTGTGTTTCAAAGTTGTGAGTACAGGGTCTTGGAGAGATAGATACGCACGCAGACTGAACTCAGAGGGGGGTTAGGTGGTGGAGCCCGCCCAGCGCCAAGCGTCTGGAGGGACAGGGGCGTTACGCGCCGTCATCCCTGGTCAAGGGACTGCCTCCAATCAGCAGCTTCTTGTTGGTGGACATTTCAGTTATCTCTAGGATTCCCCCCTTATAATCTGTTCTGTATCCATCTTTCTAAATTTGTGAGATCCTAGCTGTCAGAAAGGGGCTTCCCTGGTGGCTCAGCAGTAAAGTATCCACCTACCAATGCAGGAGATGCGGGTTCAATCCCTGGGTCGGAAAGATCCCCTGGAGAAGGAAACGATAAACCATTCCAGTATTTTTGCCTGGGAAATCCCGTGGACAGAGGAGCCTGGTGGGCTACAGTCCATGGGGTCACAAAAGAGTAGGACATGACTTAGCGACTAAACCACAAGAACAAGCTGTCAGAAAATATAGTAAAAAGTTTCCACATGAGTAAAAAAGTGATTACAGGGTATGCTGTGTACAATAGCTTACCCATCGGTTACTTACGCCT
Organism: Okapia johnstoni; assembly: GCA_024291935.2. Classification (NCBI taxonomy): domain Eukaryota; kingdom Metazoa; phylum Chordata; class Mammalia; order Artiodactyla; family Giraffidae; genus Okapia; species Okapia johnstoni. The sequence goes on from CM044312.1 coordinate 1,209,121, forward strand.
TTCACTGTCTTGGAGGCATTTTATGACTCTGTAATTGCAGAAAACATAATACAAGGGTTCTGTGTCCATGAATGTGAAAGTGTAAAGTAAAAGTGTTGGTCGCTCAGTCGTGTCCGACTCTTTTCAAAACTACTAAATACTTTTGTTGTTGGAGTTATGATTGTCTTACTCTTAAAAATAAAGAATATTTTCTTGGCCTCAGGTACCAGGCCGTTTTCCCACATTCTGTTGGTGGTTCTCAGATTCTAACACCAGTTGGAATTGCCTGGAGAGTCGTGAACACCCAGATTTCCGGGCCCCTCCCCTGGAGTTTGCTCAAGCAGGTCTGGGTGGGGCCTGAGAGCATACACTTCTGGCACGTTTCCAGGAACCCCACTTTGAGAACCACTGCTTAAAGCATTCTGCAGGATGACTGACCGTGATGGGAGGTGACCTCCGCAGAGGTGAGTCATGAGCCCGTCAGGCCCAGGGTCAGTTAGGATCGCGGCAGAGACTGGAGGGGATGAAGGTGTGCCACAGCCAAACAGGACAGTCAGCAAAGAGATCATCCTAAGCTCAGGATGTCTGAGAGTCTACAGACAGGGACAAGACCTGCCCATCAGCTTCTTATCTGGCTGAGAGGGCGACTGCTGGGAAGTGAGGCCACCAGGGACCTCTCTTCTGCGCAGAAGGGAGAAGAAAACCCACCCAGCTTCTTTCCCAGGGCGATGCATGGCTTTGAAGGAGATGGGAAGACTGCTCGCCCCTGGGCAGGCAAACATCATACCAAACTTTATCTCCTGTCTGTTCTCCTGAAAACCATTCATCTTCCCCAAAAGTCATCTGTTTTCCCACAAGTGCCTTCCCTTCCGCCTCAAGTATTAACGTGGTGTTTAAACCCCAGTTTGAACCACCCCTTTGAGTTACTCATCACCAAGTTCTCCTGTGTCTAAGCGTGTTACATGTGCAAATAAACTCTGGGGTTTTCCCTTCCTGTTAATCTGGCTCTTTTTCAGTTTAATTTGCATTGCCTCATGGACAGAACATAAGACAGTAGAGAAAAAAGCTTTGTTCCTCCCCCACAAGATCAACTTGAACTCATGGACTGAGGTTAGATTTCATATTCATGAATGCCATTGTAAAACCATACCCAGAATAGAGCTGACATGCCAACAAGAAGCATCACAATGTCTACCCTTAGAGAACTTACATCTAGTACCTCAGTAAACGCAAAAATGCAGTTCACAGTGAAAGGTATATCCAAAGAGTGTATTGGCAACACCTTTAGAGGAAGCTGTTCATGCCTAGACCACCCACTAGGGAAACTGCCTTTCACTTCTGGATTTTAACCCCTGTAGAGACTTGAACGTGGTCATACTTGGCCCAGCATTTCTGGATTCTGTGGAGGATGGGAGACACGGATGTGGAGCTGTCGGAAGCAAGACAAGGACTCTTCGTTTGTCTCAGGGGAGCTGCGGGGCAGTGAGTCCGAGCCCGCGGACGAAGGACCTCAGGGTGAAATTCTCGCCCGATTTATGAAGGCTTAGCCGAGCAGCTCTGCAGCGATTCTGCAGTGATTCTGCAGCTTGAGCAGCCTGCCCTCCAGCCAGAAGGGCAGTCCCTGACTCCAGCAGCAGCACCCTTGGAGCTTCAGCTTCACCACACTTGGGTTTTGCAGAAGGTCAGAGGGAAGGCAGCCCCAAGGGGCGGGGACTGAGGGCCCGGGTCGCTGCCCCGCACTGTTGGGCCCAGGGCAGGGGAGGCCCCCGGGGTGGCTGACCTGCTCTGACACCTTCGGCCTGGTGCCAGCGACTTCCGGAAGGAACTGGCTGTGCCCTGCTCTGCCCCGAGGACGGCCTGCCCTCTTACACCCCGGCCTGCAGAGGCGATTCCCGCCAACTCGCACTGACCCAGAGGACGGCAGCTGTTCACCCCTTGACTACGTCCTCTTGCTGTCAGAGTCTTCACTCGCCCTCCAAATTCCATGTTACCAATTACTAAATCTTTTCCAGAAATCTCACAACTGAAATGATTTCTATTTTTACAAATCATCGCCAAGAATAACTGTTAGCACTCTGTGAAAGTCTGAAGCTCTGTTTTGAAAAGTCTCTTCTTGTACAGAATGGCTCGAAGACCTCCTCAAATGCGTTCTGGAACGCAGCAGAACAAGGTGAGGGGCCAGGGAGATCCTCAAACCAGCGGACGCTGTCCAGGCCGGGGGCATCTCAGGAAAGGAGGCCTGGGAGCAAGGTGGGTTCCAGCCACGGGATGAGGGGCAGGGGCCTGTGGGGAGGGCCCGCCGGCGGGGCGGCCAGAGCAGGATGCTGGCCCCGGGCGGTGGAAGCCAGGTTCTCCACCGAGCCCCACGGGCAAGAATCCAGTGAGTCACGAAAGAAATGCAAGTGACTGGCAGTGATAGCTTTACGGTGTCAGATTCGTGATCTCCGAACAGGGAAATTTAGCTGCGGGACAAGGGACCAGGCTTGATCACTCAAGAGCTTTTGTGTAGCTTAGTTTAATTAAAGTATAAAAAAGGACTGGGAAAGCTTCTGACATAGACACCAGAGGGGGGATGGAGCGAGCCCCCCGTGCTAGTCTTACAAGCTGCTTTTTGTCTGTTGGAGAGCTATTAATCAGATAAGAGAGTCCCCTCAAGGCTGACGGGGTTTCAGCAGGCCCCTCTCCCACAAAACGCATTTTTCAGATAGGATGGCACGAGGCGTGTCATCCCCCAGCCATAAAACAACTGATATGAACACTGGTTTGTTGAGCTGTTATCAGCCAAAAGTTAGTCTTAAGTGGAACCATTTTGAAGAAAGGCAAATTCCAAAGCAAATACGTAGTTTCATTAACACAGCTCAAGGAAAACACTTCCATAAGAAAAACGCATTGCTGAGCTCCGGGTGTGACAAAAGCTAAGTTCAGGTGGAACCAGGTGTCGTCACAGCAACACAGAATTTTAAGCGACACTTGCAGCCTATTTCCTCCGTTTGGATCCCCCTGGCCCCCTGCCTGTGACCCGCTCACATCGCCCCCCTGCCTGTGACCCCCTCATAAACAGAAGCACGAACCTCCCCTAGTGACCAGAGGCGGGCCACCACCCCCAGAGCAAGACACGATCGCTGAGCGACCGGCAGCGGTGGGGAATCGGCAGGCACCTGGGTTCCGAGCACTCTGGGGACCGCTGCAGCCTTGCTGGCAGGACAGTATCTGGATGTTGAACACTCATCACCCTCTCAAGTTCGGTTTAGTTTTAGATTTCCCATCGAGACCCAGTTCATATACATAGAATTCACGGTCTCTGAACATTCTCTGGCTGTACGACGTGCTGGCACCGACTCCAGGACATGCACGTCGCTCTCAATCCAGATCGCTCTGCTTTCTGTCTCTCTGCCTCTGCCGATTCCGGTTGATCCACGGACAAGGAGTGTCTTCCTTCCTTCTCTTTTAAACTAGTCTGGGTTTTACCCGACACGGCAGCACCTAAGTGTTAGAATCTGTAGCCCTTCAGTGTGTGCTCATAACCTAGTCAGGATCAGAGAAGATGCACATGAACTTTGACCCCCAGCTCTGCTAAGAGGTCAGGCACGTGCTGATGCTGTCGGAGCAGCAAAAACGGAATTAGCCCAGACGCTCACTGCACGAAACCCCGGCATCTTCACGTGATGGAGCCGTGTCCTGGCCTGGCACAGAAGGGCGTCCATTTTTCATAATGAACGTGCATTTCTGTATTATAGGAAATAAATCTAGAAATACAAATCAAAGTCGAGACTTCCCTGGAGGTCCAGGGCTCCATGCTTCCGCAGAGGTGGCGGGGAACTGAGACCCCACGAGCTGTGGGTGCAGTGTGGCCAGAAAACAGAAAACAGAGGAAATCAAAGTCACCATGCGGAGACAAAAACCAGCAAGCAGGCGAGTCAGGAGACCACTCAGGACGCTCAGCTGTGCACCAGGCGCCCACGTGGTCAGCGGAGCGGCCAGAACTCGGCTCACGACCCTCCTGGTACCAGGCTTCTGAGAATCCAACCTTGTCATCCCCCTCGCTGGGTGAGTACACCCCAAGCAAACAGAAGTGTGTGGTCTGCCGGTAGTTACACTCGAGTTTATTTGGTTTCCACAACAGCAGTTATCTCTCCAGGCTGCAGGGGAGGCTAGCATACCGGGTGGGGAGCGCGGGGGGCAGGGAAGCTGGGGTTGGGGGCCCGGGTCTGTTGTTTGTTTCAGTTCCCACGGCAAGTCTGACTCTTTGCAACCCCTTTGCACCTCTGTGGCCCACCAGGCTCCTCCGTCCATGGGATTCTCCAGGCAAGAATACTGGAGTGGGTGGCCATTTCCTCCTCCAGGGGATCTTCCCGACCCAGGGACTGAACCTATGTCTCCTGCACTGCAGGCGGGGTCTTTACTGCTGAGCCCCCAGGGACGTTCCCCTCAGGTCTGCAGGGTGACCCTAACCAGCATGGCTGGTGTCCTTTGACAAAGGAGAAATCTGAACACAGGCCCAGGGAGGGTGACGAGGCCGCAGGGAGGAGACGCTGCACACAGGCTGAGGAGAGGGGCAGAGCATCCCTTCAAGCCTCAGCTGGAAGCAGCCCTGCTGGGCTTCAGGGGACAATCGCCCTCTGTGGTGTTTGCGGCCAGGCGCGTGGGAGGCGCTCACAACAGCCCTGTCCCGTCAGCAAAGAGAACAGAGGCTCCCGGCCCACGCGTCCCCACGCGTCCGCCGAGCTCCGCTCCAGCCCCTGCAGCTCGGCTGTTTTAAATGAATCACTCAGCGGCTTGACTTCTCAGTGTCTGCCCTGTGGTTTTGCTCACCCCTCAAGACATCTCCCAGAGCTGTCAGGTACTTTGTCTCAGACACACATCTCTCTGGTACAGTCTCCCTCTCTGGGATGTGGGCGTTTCCCACGTCAGCTGAGTCCAGACCCCCTCCCGGTGTATCCATCCTTAGTTGGTCCGCGGTCCAAGGGACCACCCTTGTCTCCACGACAGTGACAGTGTCCTGCCCCGACGAGGAGCAGGAGGCGGGGGTCCGGCCCAGAGTCCCGGGAAGCGGGTCCAAGCCAGAGTGTCCGTGAAGGACAGACAGTAGTTCAGACCTTCTGGGCCCACACGTGGTCTCCACTGTCCGTCTGTCTGTCCTTGCTTTTAACAATCCTTTATATTGCTGTCGTTGTCCAGTCGCTCAGTCCCGTCCGACCCTTCGCGCCCCTGTGGACTGCAGCGCGCCAGGCTTCCCTGTCCTTCAGTACCTCCCGGAGTCTGCAACCCTTTGTAAAATATATACATATAAAAGCTGTTGCTGGCTTCGGGGCCATGTGAAATCTGTCTGACTGCGTTTGGTTCCGGGGCTGTAGCCACTGTCCCTCAGGAGGCAGGGCTGTGGGGTCTCAGTTTCCACAGGACCCGCAGGGATGACGCTGAGCAAACACGGTCAGAGGCGCACCCAGTGGAGGCCGCGTGAGCAACAGGGAGCAGCCTGAGGAGTCGGGCCCCCGCCAACACCCACCCCAGCGCCGGGAGGCGGCAGGACGTGGCCAGGCTCTTGTTCCCTGCAGGTGGAGGTCGGGGGTGCACAGGGAGGGCTGTGTAAAGAATGAATGGGCGACATGCTAGCTGTTCTGCCGAGGACTCGACCAGGGAGAGCCTGCGTGGTTCCCGCTTCCCACTCAGTTTGCCCGAGTCCTGTTCTAAGCAGCTCCCCGATTCACCCCCAGCAGCCCCATCCACACGACGGCCAAGGGGGGCAAAGCAGAGAAAGCAGAGGACAGCAGGGCCAATGCACACAGCAGGGGCGGTTGGCACGGCGCCTGTATTTGTAACAGCCCATCTTTGAGAGATTTCCTGTTTCTCTAAGAAATAAGTAAATGCCGATGCTCTCAGCAGTTACAGAACCAACCTGTCCTGGAGTCTGTTTGAGAGAAGGGCCAACTGTTCACTGGGAAACCTGTACACAGAGGCTCATGGCACTTGACTCATCAGAAATACATGCGGTGAACCCAGCCCTTCAGCAGGTCACTGGCACACGAGCCCTGGGCACCGCCCAGCAGTGAAAAGAAACAAACCACAATCCCGCAGCACCTGGCTGACTCCAGGGAGGTGGGCTGAGTGTCCACGGCTGTGGACCAGCCGTCCACACCGTCCATGGCCCCCAAGCCCCTGAAATTTCCTGAGGGATGGGATAATGCTTGCCTCTTGTCCTCAATTCTGGGCAATGCATCGGGCAAGGGAACTGTTGGATGCCACCCAGGGTGGGGGCTGGTTCCTGCAGAAGCTGCTGTTTGATTAGAGGATTGGCACTTTCCACCCCGCCCCCGCCACCTGAGCCAAGAGCGGGTGAGGGCGAATCCATCCCAGAGGCTGAGGAGCCAGTCAGTCATCCTGGGAGGCTGGGCTCCATAAAACCCAGAAGTCCCAGGCAGGGGCAGGCGGGTTGGCGAGCTAGGGGGCTGGGAGCATGAGTCTAGGGGGCAGGAAAGGCTGTGCCTGCACCCCGTCGGGGGTCTTCACCTACTGTATCCTTTACAGTAAGCTGGGAATCCAGGAAGTTAAGCAAGTCTTCCTCAGCTCTGTGAGCCGACCTAGCAGACGAATTGAATCCAAGGAGGGCATCTTGGGGACCTCCGATTTATACCCAGTTGGGCAACCACCATGGAGGTTCCTTAAAAAAAATAAATAGAGCTAAAAATGATCCAGCAATCCCACTCCTGGGCATATATCCAGAGAAAACCATGATTCAAAAAGCCACACATACCCCAGTGTTCATCGCAGCAGTGTTTACAATAGCTAGGACACGGAAGCCACCGAGATGTCCATCAACAGAGGGCTGGATAAGGAAGATGTGGTACGTATACACAATGGAATATTACTCGGCCATTAAGAGAATGAAATAATGCTATTTGCAGCAACATGGATAGACCTAGAGATCATCATAGTGACTGAAGTAAGTCAGACAGAGAAGGAGAAATATCGTACGACATCCCTTATATGTGGAATCTGAAAAAAAAAAAGTGATACAAATGAACTTGGGCCTCCCAGATGGTGCCAGCAGTAAAGAACTCACCTGCCAATGCAGGAGACAAAAGAGACTTGGGTTCGATCCACGGGTTGGGAAGATCCCCTGGAGAGGGGCATGGCACCCGACTTCAGTATTCTTGTCTGGGAAATCCGATGGAGAGAGGAGCCTGGTGGGCTACAGTCCATGGGGTCGCAGAGGGCCAGACACGATTGAAGCATGCATGCACACGCTCACAAATGAACTTACTTTATGAAAAAGTCCAAAATCACTGCAGATGGCAATTGCAGCCATGAAATTAAAAGACGCTTACTCCTTGGAAGAAACGTTGTGACCAATCTAGATAGCATATTAAAAAGCAGAGACATTACTTTACCAACAAAGGTCCGTTTAGTCAAGGCTATGGTTTTTCCAGTGGTCATGCACGGATGTGAGAGTTGGACTATAAAGAAAGCTAGCGCTGAAGAATTGATGCTTTTGAACTGAGGTGTTGGAGAAGACTCTTGAGAGTCCCTTGGACTGCAAGGAGGTTCAATCAGTCCATCCTAAAGGAGATGAGTCCTGGGTGTTCATTGGAAGGACTGATGCTGAAGCTGAAACTCCAATACTTTGGCCACCTGATGCGAAGAGCTGACTCATTGAAAAAGACCCTGATGCTGGGAACGATTGAGGGCAGGAGGAGAAGGGGACGACAGAGGATGAGATGGTTGGATGGCATCACCGACTCGATGGACATGGGTTTGGGAAAACTCCGGGAGTTGGTGATGGACAGGGAGGCCTGGCGTGCTGCGGTTCATGGGGTCGCAAAGAGTGCGACACGACTGAGCAAGTGAACTGAACTGAACTGAACTGGATGAGTGGGAGGTTTAGGGGAAAATGGACACATGTATATGTGTGGCTGAGTCTCCTCACTGTTCACCTGAAACTTAGTAACATTGTCTGTTAATCGGCTATACCCCAATAAAAGATAAAAAGTTTTTTTTAAAAGATATTTTAAAATCAGAATGGGTTAATATATGATGGTGGGACTTGGCTATTAATTTTTTAAAATGCTAGAGCTCTACTGAATCCCATTTATAAATATGAATTCAAGAAGTATTAGAAGTATAAACATTAGAAGTGTACATGATTTTTTTTATTTTTTATTTATTTTTTCACATTTCCAACGAGCATTTAAGATTTTTTTTATAAATTTGAGTTAGGCATGACATTCTTAAGCAAGAAGTGAAATCCAAAACAATAAAGTGCTGATATATTTTGCTACATAAATTTTTTTTTAATTTTTTTTAATTTTTTTGAATTAAAAATAATATATCAAAAAAAGATGTGGTACATATATACAATGGAGTATTTATTCAGTCATAGAAAAAGAATGAAATAATGCCATTT